>JAXIVJ010003233.1:0-96734 GCA_036785665.1 Chirona hameri | reverse complement strand
TCTGCGGTATTGCTTCGAATGGAGAAAAGTAATGCGTACGCAAAGTGTAAAATGGACAAGTTTAGGGATAGATGGAAATATTTCATCGATGTGTCGGATGCTCTTAATATGTGAGTGATTAGCGAGTTGTCGCGTCCAATCGTGACATGTAGCGGTAGCGGAGTCTGATGTTAATGTTTGGACTCGAGCCCCCGCCAACCCGCTGACCGGGCAACCCGGCGTGGGCTTGGGCGTGGGCAATACATGGCAAAGTGACAATGGTGTCGTGGGAAGGAAGCATATTTTGTTTCTGTGTGTACTTGTAAGAGAATGTCAATACAAAAAAGTTGCAGGTTACCTAACCCACTGTTTTTCATGTATTTAATAACAAGCAAATGAATAAAAAAGACATTATTAAAAAAAGCCCACGCCCAGACCAGGCCCGGTCAAATTCATAATATTGAGGCCCAGGCCCGGTCCGGCCCGTTCAGATTAACCCGCGCACTGCAGGGGGGGGGTTGATTTCCCCCCCTCTCAGGTTTTTCAAAGATAGCGAAAAAACGGCGGCGCGCAGCGCCGCCGGGTTTTTGATACACCTGTTAGAACATCAATTGCGCGCACTTTGAGAAAAAAAATATGCTCGGTCAAGTGACCCCACCACCAAAAATGTTTGCAGCTGTGCCAAAGCCAGAGTTTTTCACCGATCAGGTTGAAACTTACAGGATGTCATTAGGGCATCAGTACTTACAATTCGTATAACTCGGAATTTTGATATCGGTGACCTAAGGTCAGGTCAATTTCGTAACCTCCCCATAATAAGTCAATGGAGAAATATACAAATGCTTCCTATTTCAAAGATATGCATGGTACTAGTCCAATTACTTCTGGATCATTTTATTATAGGATATTCTTGATGATCCAAGTGTAAGTTTTGTTCAGTGACAGTTCAGTTCAGTTCAGTGACAGTGTCTATTGGGTCATTTGAGGTCATGCGAGGTCACCATCACTTTTTTGTCAATAACTCTCGACATAATGAAGATAGAGAAGTAAAACAGACATCAATGTGTTTGTCTCGTCGAGACACGTCTTCCCATATGCAACATGCCCTACTTGGGTCACCACTTGACCTTGACCTTAGGTCAAATTGTTAAGTTGACTTAACAAGGTTACCATATATATAATTCAAAGCACCTTGACAAGATAAACACAATGGCGCAAACAGTTTTCCGTTATCTTTATTGAGTAAAAAGTTAATAGCAAAAACGATTTAGCAAAAAAACGGATTTTTTTCTTTTTGACCTCTGGAGCCTCAAATATTGACCTGAAATCAAATCTGAGGACACCATAGCGATTAAAGATTTCACTGGCTGGCGTTTGCTTTTTTCTGTTTGTTTCTAACTATCATCGTTTCTGAGATATATGGGAATGTCTGGAGCGATGTCCTAAAACAGGAAAAAACTGGAAAATTTGAGCTTTGATGACCTCTGGTGACCTCAATTTTGACCTGACTTAAAAAACACTGAAATACTTTCAATAGAACATGTATGAAGCTATCAAATGCCTTTTTCCGCTTCTCGCTACGTTGCGTAGTTTTCGAGATCTCAGGGGGGGGGGGGCGGAAATCAATCCCCCCTGCAGTTCGTCTTCGGCGCAAAGCCCCTGCAGTGCGCGGGTTAAGCATATCATTATTTTCACAAAATTTGCAATCATTATCCTAACATATTTACTGGTATACTATAAATGTTAAACAATGAACCAACTATGCTAACCAAAAAACAAAAAGCCACAGCCACAGCAACAGCAGGGGTGGTAAAAATAGACTATGGTTCTCCGACCAAATCGAAAGTTGGAAAATGGTTCTCCAGCAACACTAATGCAATATCGTTCGTTGAAGCAATATTTATATTTATACTCTTGTGAAATATTGATCATACATGACAAAATAAAGTTGCAGAAACTCTGATAAGCTACTGTGTAGCTGGTGCAAGATTAAAGATATTGTAAAGTTCTTGAGGCCCCTATAGAAGAAGAGAGTATAAACAGGTCTAAGCAATATTTGTCATTTAATGTGAATATTTTTTCCATTTATGACAGGCAGAAAAGTGTACCAGTAATACCAAAGCTATGACGTCAACAAAAACGACACATGAGACATAAAAGAAAAGTACAACAAAGAGCCTCTTGAGCCCATCCGAGGTTGCCCCCCCCCCCCCCACCACCACCACCACCAATCTCGCCCCTTCAAATCACCTTACTCTACCTGCATAAAAGAAGGCTAATCCCACGAGTATTTATGAACTAATCCCTTCTCTGTAAAGTATTTATCTAATATAATTTTGAAGGAAGCAAGTGTCACTGCATCAGCGACATCCCCTGGTAGCATATTCCAATGTCCTACAACCCTTCTACTGAAAAATTACTGTCATAGCCTAGTCCTACTTTGTTTCATAATGAGTTTATGCTGATGACCTCTACCTCGATTTTCCCTATTGAACTCAAACATTCCCTTTAAATATCCAGAATGCTGACCATTTACAAAGTTGAAGACTTCAATTAGATCTCCTCGTAGCATTCTATATCTAAGTGAAAACATACCCAATTTTTCATAAGGTAAACTACCAAGACAATTAACCATTTGTGCTGCCCTTTTTTAACTCTTTCAAATATCCAGCAATCTTTCTCATATGTTGGAGACCAGGCTTGTACACAATACTCCAAATGTGGTATAACGTATGCACAATACAGTTTTGTTATTACCTTTTAATTGCTGTGAATGTACATAATCATACATAACCAATCATAACCATAACCATAACTAATAACCAATCATACAATACATAATCCAACTTGACCTAACATTTACAGCAATTAAGGTCGCAGGGACCCATGTTTAGAATGTGCCGCTCACATTCGCTCGCTGCGCTGCAGAACCTACCATGGGGGCTGTCGCGCCCCTGGACCCCCCAGACCATCTCATAGACAGTATGGGTTGAGCTTTTCAGAGCAAGTTGGTGGGGCAAAATATCATATTCGATGGTTGCTTTGCATGGCTGAGGTGAAAAATTGAACAGTTTAACACTAGGAAACCTTCAAATCTGAAAAAGTTGGTGGGCCAGAACATAAAAATGGTGGGGCCAAAATCAAAGTTGATGAGGCAGTCGCCGCACCAATTGGGGAGGGAGCCCCGGGGGGGGGGGAGGTGAATTACTGAAACGAACATCAAATGCAAACAGTTTTTAATTTAATCAGACTTTTTACAGGCAGGGTAAACCAGTAAAAAAACATTAACACCGGACACATCCTAATGCCATACTTTTCATGCTATTGGTGATGACTGATGAAGTCGATACCGACACACTACATCACCAATAGCATGCAAAGTATGTTGTTAGGGCGTGTCCTGGGTTACAGTTGTTTACCATTTTCTCCCTTCAAACTGACAACCCTTTGCCTGGGATGACTTTCAGACACCAACACACCACCAATAACATGAAAGTTTGATGTCTTGAGATGTCCCAAATTACCACAACACCACCAGTAACGTGCGAAGTCTGATGTGTTGACATGTTAAGTTTAATAGAGCTAATACAAACCACAGCCTCATACTATGTAATATATTAATACAAGAATGAGACAAAAGAGACAACAGTTTCAGGCATGGCCCATCTTCAGGTCTAGTAGACCTTTCCTTTGGTCTTCTTTTTCGGCCCCAGTAACAGTATGCGAAAAGTTAAACAATATGGATACATTCCTGTATTTATGTACACACTAATTATTACGAGACCTGAAGATGGGCCATGCCTGAAACTGTCGTCTCTTTTGTCTCATTTTTGTATTAATATATTACATAGTATGAGGCTGTGGTTTTTATTAACTCTATTATACATTATGAGCCTCAAAAAAGCGTTATCCCACATTATTCAACACATGTTAAGTTTAATAGAGCTAATACAAACCACAGCCTCATACTATGTAATATATTAATACAAAAATGAGACAAAAGAGACAACAGTTTCAGGCATGGCCCATCTTCAGGTCTAGTAGACCTTTCCTTTGGTCTTCTTTTTCGCTTCTTTTTACTTGCTATGCGATTTATTTTGTCCACTTTTTGAGCAACTATATTATTAATTATTTTAACTAAACCAAATGGACCAAATATACCCTTTTGGGGACCATATTTGACAGGTTTTATGTCAAATTTGGTCCCCTGTTTGGAAGGCTGTAATTCCTTAAATATTAATTGTACAAAATTTTACCCAACCAGGGCCCCCTTGCCTGAACACTTTTTGGTTGATTCCTAATTGGGAAAGTAACGAAATTAATTATATTTAAGCTTTTATGACCAAAATGCCGGGGCATTACACCCGTTAGGAACTTTCTTGGACATATCGCAGTCTACCCTAGAAAATAACTAGGTTTGATCCCTGAAAAAGCTACAGAGTAAGTTTCGGGCTAGGGTTGATCCAAATTAAGAGAGCTTACTTTTGTTATAAGATCAGAAGTAAGATTTAAGAAATAGTTGACTTAATCGTAAGTGTCCATGAAGGTACCATGATCTTACCCCAACTGTACTTTCCTACTTGAACAAAAGTATAACATCTTTATTTATAACTATATCTTTTCTGGTTTTCAAAAAAAGGAAGGGAATTTGACTGTAAGCCCAGTGCACTTAATAGTTTTGAAATCCATTCAAAACTTAAAAAGTTATTAAAGTTTCCGTTTCAAAATAAATCTAAGTGACCAAATTTGACACACCTCGAGTAAACCAAATGGACCAAATCTGACCCCCGAAAAAGGATTCTTCGGTTACGCCCAATCTAACAACATTTGTTACATTCGGAGAACAGTTTCCGATCGCTCTCGTCGAGTAGAACACGAATCCGTTGACGTTTTTAATCAAACCTAGCTTTTAAAAAAGTTACACACATTTTACGTTTTGCTGGTTTTTTTACTTTTGTATTTTAGTGTCCTTGTTCTGCTCGCAATTTGCTTATTATTGATCGAATATTTAAACAAAGCATATATTTGTGTTAAGCATTAATGGGGCTTTGTATATAAGGTGCGGAAATCCTTCACAATTTTTTTTTTAGCTTTTGGGCTACTTAGAAAAACATGTTTTTTGCACAAGTTTTTGGAACGTAACTTTTTTGTTTTGGAACTTTTTTTTATAATCAAACAGCAAATAAAGGTGCGGCGTAACGAACCACATCTTTTGGCAATTCTGAATTTTAATCAAAACCATATTTTTGAAGTTAAAAATGTGAAAAATTGTAAAAAATGATGTTTTTAAATTTTAGATTTTTGAATATGCATTTTTTTAGAAAAAATGTGTTCAAGGATAAGAAAGACCGTGTTACGCCAAATGTTAACAAACAAAGAAATCAAAAATCAGTATACAGGTTTTTAACATATGGGGTACTTAATTATCAAATTGATGAATATTTTGAATTTTCACCAAAAAAAAGTTATGCATTTTTTCAAAATTAAAAATATGATTAAAATGTAAAACACTATGAGCATGCTGAATTTCTTTTCGTACTCTAAATATGTTGTTTTACTTTTTAAGTTATCCATCACCAAAAATATATATCAATAACTTTCTTTCGGAAAAGTTTTTTGAGTTCCGACAGACGGATGTTGTAGAACTAGGCGAGCGGAACAAGAATCTATGTTTTTATTTGCCTCTTCCGGTCTTACTTTTTGAGTTAATGAGTTTCGCGTTTTGATAAATTTTTCGGCCAATTTCATGATTTTCTTGAACGTATATACTCATATTTTGTTCAATATTTGAAGAATCTTAAAAACAAAATTATATTTGGAACCAGCATGAATAGGGCATCATTTCACAAGTGACGAGACCCTTTAATCTTTCTTTTTCGAAGAAAAAAAAACGCGATTTTTCGAATGTCAATTTTATCTGTTTTTTGACAATAACTTGAGAAATATTAAGTATTTAAAGAAATTGTAAACAGAATCTTGTTTGTCATAATATAACGGATGTGAATATGTATTTTCTTAATACTCGCTTTTTGAAAGAAATCTGTTTTTCGTAAAAAGATATACCTTTTTTTTGAAAATTTGAAAATTGTATTTTCAAAAAGTAGCTTGGTTTTCTATATTGCTAGGGGTAATCGAAGGTAATTTTGTAATAATAAACAAGGAAAAAAACTCTTTTTTTTCTTCCACAAAAATAGCTCTAAGTCCTCGGAACAATGTTATGGTAGACGGAAATGCCTATAACTTAAAAACCAAAATATATAGAACCAAACCGATTTCGGTTTTGGATAGCCAATAGTTAGGCCTACGTTATATGATGCACTTAATTTTTAAATTGCTTAACTTTAAGTACCATTACAAATTAAGTTTGAATGCTTTTCACTTAAAAAATAAAATGTATAAACCCAAACGGTTACAAGTAGTAGATGAATGTGATAAAGGACTATCAAATAAAAAAACAAACTATTCTAAAAAGACTTAACTTTAAGCATATTTTTTTTTAAAGTGAGAACAACTTAATGGTAGATGGCAATAACTATAACTTAAAAACAGAACGAAATAAAACCAAACCGGTTTCAGTTTTTGATAGCCAATAGTTAAGCCTACGATATAAGATGTACTTAATTTTGTAATTGCTTAACTTTAAGTACAATAACAAATTAAGTTTAAATGCTTGTCACTTAAAAAATAAAATGTATAGAGCCAAACAAATACCAGTTTTAGATGAAGAAGATCCAGGACTTGCAAAGGAATAAGTTTTTTTTTTAAAAAAAATACTTAACTTTAAGCCAAAAAAAAGAAGATAATTTGTTTTTATTATTTTTTTAGGTAAAATTTTTGTCTGAGCGAAAAGTTTATTTAAGTTAATTGATAGCCCATTCAATTTTCTATGAACCACTATTTTTTTCTTTTTTTTAAATGTGAAACAAAAATTTGTTTCAATTTTTTAGTAAAACGTTAAGTGCTGCCACCTGGTGTTAAACATTAAATATTTATTTTTGAACAGTTAGGGTGAACAAGAATGAAGACATCATTTTACAAAAAAGTAGACCCTTAAATCGGGTTTTTCGACCCTTTATCACTGAATATACTTTTTTTTCAATTTTTTCAGTTTTTTAACAATGACGTCAGAAGTATTAAGTATTTTCAGAAATTGTTACCTTTTTAATATTGGTTTGTACTTAAGTAATATGGAAATGTATAAAATTAATCCTCTTTTTTGGAAAAAAAATAATTTTTCGCTAAAAAGTGTTACTTCTTTTTCGACTTTTTTTTTATTTTTGTTATTTTTAAATGACTTCGTTTTCTATATGTTTAAGTGTTAATGAAGGCAATTTTTATATAATAAATAAGGAAAAAAAACATTTTTTCTTCTTCGAAATGTTTTCTAAGTCCAGCAAATAATGCAATGATAGACGGGAATGCCTATAACTTAAACACCAAAACGAATAAAACCAAACCGATTTCAGTTTTTCATAGGCAATTGATTAACCTACTCTAAATGATGAACTTAAATTTGTAATTGCTTAACTTAAAGTTCAAATTCAAAATTTCCGATTTTTTTGGATTTTCGATTTTCACTCAAAAAACTAAAATTTATAGAAACAAACTGTTACCAGTTTTAGATGAATGAGATTTCGGACTTTTGGGAAAAGAAACATATTTTTGAAACTAACTTATATTATCCTTATTGATTTTTTTAAAATTCCTTAATATTTAGGACACCTCTAGGGTCGTTTATATTTGTCAAACCTAGGTTAATTTTTGAGAGCGATTAGTACTCGTGCTTATAATTGGGAATAGGCAGTTTAAAAAATTTATATAATTTTTGTAATGACGTTATAGTAACCCAAACTTAAACACGTTTTGTGTCCTTTATTTAAGTGTAATCTGTTTTAATTTAAGATGGTAAGTCGTACTCTCGGTTAGGTAGCTAATGCTGCTGTTTTTTTCATGTTTTATCAACAAATAACGAAAATAAATTTTAATTATTTTTTATTAATTTTATTAAAAATAAAAATATAGATCAACCCTAGGTTAGTTTTGGACAACAAGAATACCTAACAAGAAGTTAAGTACATGTGCTAGTTATATTCAAGATAATTTATATAGTTCCGCTATAAATAACGATTACATCACTTAGGGTAGATTTGGTCCATTAGGTTTACGAAAACTTGTAAACCAAATGGACCAAATCTATCCCAAAAGTCTCTTTTTCCTCAAGTTTGACAACATTTTTTTCAACTTTATAGCTAGGTTTGACTACTTTAAACCTATGGTTGACTAAGATTCATCCTTTATTTATAACATGCCCAGAGGCGAAAGTCACGTAGCATGTATAGGTAAGGAATTACAGGTCTTTGAAAGAGGTATGTCGGGTCAGATTTGGTCCCTTAGGTTTACGACAGGGACCATATTTGACGGGTCCATGTCAAATATGGTCCATTTGGTTAACCTAACTTAACCTTACCTTGAACTCTGAAGAAGGAGGTGCTTCACAGAATTGCTAAAAATAAATAACATGCGTCGCTTCCGAAAGCGACGATCGCTCCAAATCGGGGTTTTAAAATGCTGCCATCATGCATCTATAGTCATTGATCAACAATCTAAAATATACTCTGGGTTTCTAAATTTGTTCCAAAATGTATACCATATGCAGCGAAGTTGATTGATAAAACCAGCGGATCCGCGGGTTGGACGGCGGAGAGTCTCCCGTTCAAAGTCAAAGAGTGGTCTTCCGCGGTTCTCCCAAGCCGCTGTCGACTGAAATAGTAAATTGCAGACAACTTGGTATAGTTTGTATGTTCTATAAAAGCAACTATATTTGTGGTTTAATATGCTGCCAAACTGATATCACTGTTGCTATGTGGGACGCGTTTTTTTGTAGACTGGGACACGTATTTTTTTTGGTAGACTGCATTTTCATGTGTGAACCAATTCAGTAGAAATTGCCCTCGAATATCCCACGATTCGATGTAAAAAGCACACGCATGCAACAATGTAGCATGTGGCTCCTCTGATGGATCATTTGTGATAAAAAATAGCCAACATGGCAAGAAAAAGGCAAATTTTGTTCTCCGACGTCGTCCAGCATGACGGGCATTTTACCACCCCTGAGCAACAGTGTGTTGCTGTGTAAGTGAACTGCTGGCTAAAATATTTTGGCCTATTATTAAAATGTATGGAATTGTCGCGCAAAATTGCGATATTAAACGCATAAGCAGTCGATAAATCGGTATGATTCGTGTGTTTGACACTTCTAAGTACCATTCTAAGTTGTTTATGACCTTGGGTCAGGTCAAGTTCATCTGAGGTCACGAGGCCAAACTCCAGATAACGGTCATTAGGCGTTGTAACACATGTTTATGTATTGTTTTCGTCTAGAACGTGAAAAATGACATTAGAACATTGTTTGTTCCATATAAACAGAAGTAAAAAGCAAAAACGAAAATGCATTTGTTATGCATGCAGTAATGCTGTGAGAGGTGGTCGATTTTTGTCATTTAAAGGTCATAGTCACTTATTTTTTAAGACATCGACTTCAAATTTGGTACACATATTCACCGAACACGTCACGATGACATATATTCCGGTTTTGGGATAATTCTGATTATTTATTTTTTATATAAAAACAAAACAAAAATGTATTTGGATTTTTCAAACTTTTGAATTAAAAAACTCACAAATCCGAGATAGCAGTTTGATATCCCGGTCTAGTGTCAGTAATTTAATTCAAGAAATTTGAAAATCTCTCAAACATTGTACTTTTGACAGCGTTTTCCGCAAACCATTATTTTTCAACAACAAAAAAAACAAAGAACATGACGTCACTCTGACGTCATTCCCAGTTGACCTGTTATAGCCCCATCTTTTTTCTTTGGCCAACATGTGTAGAATTGATGAGCGAGAAGGTACTGAAAAATTGGTGACGATACTGGTGGTGGCTTAGGAGTTATTGCAAAATAACGGGAGGGGGAATAGCCCTTCGCCTCCCAGTAAGTCGCGGGTTAAAGGAAATAGTTCACCTTCGGGAATTTTTTCAGAACACGATTTTATTATATTTTTTAATACAGTTTCTTTTTTTCTTTTTCAAAATGGTCCTACATCGCGCCAATTCAGGACAGAAGGTTGTAAATTATTGATTTTATGGTGTGCCTTATTGGTCTGCTCCATGGTCCATGGCATGCTCCATGGCAGTGCTGGCACTTTCAGACGGTACGGTACATCATATATGCGCCGTATTCCTTCGCCAAAAAGTCAAATTTCTTCGGCTGGAGAGTCTTTTCAGCCAAGATAAGTTCCAGATAAGGATTTCTCAACACGGGCTACAAAACTGCTATTTCAGTTCAAAACCCATGTTGAAGGTGAACTATTTCCTTTAAGCCCGAGTCAGACTGCCAGTCTGCAGTTCGTGGGGTCGCATAAAAATGAAAGATTATGAAAAAGTGGGGGACATGCCACCCCCGTTTCCTACTATGAACCGTATGCCTTTGTAAACCCGCCTGACGTCTGATAAAATACTCGTACCTGACGCCTAACGTTTTTTTCTTGAAGAAACCCACCAGTGTGGGCTGCACCGACCGCTTCATCACCGTATCACGGTAACCTACGCCATTTACGATAACTCTTGCTTGCAATTGCCGCCCCGTCAGCAGAGACAGCGAGGACAGCTAGAGGGCCGCACGCCAGTTTGACCACATCCATAACGATGACGTGGGATAAACTTATAAACAAAATGCAGCAGATGTTTATCGCCGTCAGTGCAGCAGCGGATCCAGAATGGGAGTTTGGGGGGGCAAAATTCCAAAAAGTCTCACCTAATTCTGGAAACTCATCGGATTTCGCTTGCTTATGCATTGAGAGCTGATTTAAAGGAAACTTTCCTTAGTAAAAGTTGCTTAGATTTGCTTCTATATCAGGAAATGTGTCAATTTTGCGCCAATTTCAGGCGGCTTGGGGTGGGGGGCAATTGCCTATTTTGCCCAACCGTAATCAGCCACTGCGTCAGTGCGTCATTTAAACGACGACGCGCCAAGCAGACAACTGCCACCAAATGTACTGCTACCAAAGTTTTCCATTATATCTCATAGAACATTTAATGGAAAAAGGAAAAGGAAGGAAAAGAAAGGTATACGATACTGCTATAAAGGCAAAGCTATATAATAATAATACATATGACATGCTATAACAGAAAACGACGAAAAAAAATGTAAGTGACATAAGGAGGCTTTCATATTTTATATAACTTTTTGTGAAGAAAATTGAAAAAGCTCATTTTTAGGGAAACTTCTGCTCGCCAAAGTTGGGGGGCTCCGCCCCCCCCCCCCCCCAGTTCCCGGGCCCCTGCCGCCGGCACTCCTCACGACTCAAGGGGCGCCAGCTCGAGAGTGGCACCTTCGGTGTCCAGACGCCCAGGAGAGGCGCCCTCAATCGTGATTCCCCCTCCCCCCGCATGTCGGTGAAGTTGGCGACGGATTCGGATTCGAAATCAGCGTCGAGTAGCGATTCGCTTCAAAATGTGGTGACAGGTCAATTGGGACACGCTGATCACGAAAATGGCATTCATTTTGACATTCACGGTAATCTTAACCGAAGTTATTGTCCGATCGCCAAAATAATGATCTCATTCGATTCCTCGGGTCAGGATCTAGCCGTAGCCTTCGCAACCTCACTCGTAGCAAATGACATTGGCCCTCAATTTCAAGATCAATGGCGATTGGACGATAACTTCGGGTCGTTTTGAGTCCTTTGACCTTGAAATTGAGGGTCAAGATCCTTTTCCACGAGTGAGGTTGCGAAGGTTACGGCAGATACTGGCCCGAGGAATCGAATGAGACCATTATTTTGGCAATCGGCCAATAACTTCGGGTCGTTTTGAGTTTTGAGTCTTATGACCTTGAAAATGAGCGTCAATGTAATTTGCCACGAGTGAGTTTGCGAAGGCTGTGGCTAGATATTGACCGGAGGAATCGAAGATGGCCATTATTTGTCAATTAGACAATAGCTTTGGGTCGATATTGACCCGAGGAATCGAATGAGACCATTATTTTGGCGATCGGACAATAACTTCAGGTTATGTGTCCTTTGACCTTGAAAATGAGGGCAAAGGTCATTTACCACAAGTGAGGTTTCGAAAGCTGCGGCTAGCTATTGACCCGAGGAATCGAATGATACCATTATTTTGTTTTGCGATCGGACAATAACTTCGGGTCGTTTTGAGCCACCCCGTCCTTTGACCTGGAAGATAATTTTGAAGACGACCTTGAATGTCAAAATGAATGTCATTTGCGTGATCAGCGTGCCCAAATTGAACTGTTCCCACATTTTGAAGCAAATCGCTACTCGACGCTGAATTCGAATCCGAATCCGTCACTAACTTCACGGACATCCCCCGCCACGTGCCCCCTAGGGCCCCCTTGGTTGCGCCCCTGTCCTCGGCCGGGGCAACTTTGAAAACAATTATCCACCCATGGCCTTGTGAGTTGTGGGAAATATCAAATATGTTATATGTATTTTTATATCTCACTAATATATAAAAGGGCGGGACCTGGACCATTGGCATCACCAGGAGGAGGTGCCTTTCTTGCAAGAAATGGCTAGTTGCTGAATAACACCATTTATGTACAACCTTAATATTGATATTGGCTGATTATTGGTGTGTGTGTGTGTGTGTGTGTGTGCTACCATGAGGTAGCCTTTGCCCACTTTGACCCAACATGATACTTTCAAGTTTGTTTTAAAGATAGCACACCTCACTGTTGCTAAAAATACGTCAGTAATGAGCTAATACAACCTATGTTCATTCTAAGGTGTTAAACTTAAATTGTACACATTATTTCGTATTTATCATTAGTCGCTTTTAATGCGACCCCCCCCCCCCGGCCTCAATTACAACCCCAACCAAAACCAAAAAGTTCCGCCTCTGCTGGCCAGGATACTTGGCACTTGCAAACAGATCACGCCTGGGGCACTGACCTCACGGGTCAGCGACCTGCAGGCGGCGGCACGGGTCGGCGCACAATCTCAAGGGGGCGGCACGGGTCGGCGCACAATCTCAAGGGGGGGGGGAGGGCACGAGTCGGCGAACAAGCTCGAGGGGGCGGCACGGGGCGGCGCACAATCTCAAGGGGGCGGCACGGTCGGCGCACAATCTCAAGGGGGCGGCACGGGTCGGCACGGGTCGGCACACAATCTCAAGGGGGCGGCACGGGTCGGCGCGCAATCTCAAGGGGGCGGCACGGGTCGGCGCACAAGCTCAAGGGGGCGGCACGGGTCGGCGCACAATCTCAAGGGGGCGGCACGGGTCGGCGCACAATCTCAAGGGGGCGGCACGGGTCGGCGCACAATCTCAAGGGGGCGGCACGGGTCGGCGCACAAGCTCAAGGGGGCGGCACGGGTCGGCGCACAATCTCAAGGGGGCGGCACGGGTCGGCGCACAAGCTCAAGGGGGCTGCACGGGTCGGCGCACAAGCTCAAGGGGGCGGCACGGGTCGGCGCACAATCTCAAGGGGGCGGCACGGATCGGCGCACAAGCTCAAGGGGGCGGCACGGGTCGGCGCACAATCTCAAGGGGGCGGCACGGGTCGGCGCACAAGCTCAAGGGGGCGGCACGGGTCGGCGCACAAGCTCAAGGGGGCGGCACGGGTCGGCGCACAAGCTCAAGGGGGCGGCACGGGTCGGCGCACAATATCAAGGGGGCGGCACGGGTCGGCGCACAAGCTCAAGGGGGCGGCACGGGTCGTCGCACAAGCTCAAGGAGTTGGCACGGGTCGGCGCACAATCTCAAGGGGCGGCACGGGTTGGCGCACAAGCTCAAGGGGGCGGCACGGGTCGGCGCACAATCTCAAGGAGCGGCACGGGTCGGCGCACAATCTCAAGGGGCGACACGGGTCGGCGCACAAGCTCAGGGGGGGGGGGGCACGGGTCGGCGCACAATCTCATGGGGGCGGCACGGGTCGGCGCACAAGCTCAAGGGGGCGGCACGGGTCGGCGTACAATCTCAAGGGGGCGGCACGGGTCGGCGCACAAGCTCAAGGGGGCGGCACGGGTCAGCGCACAATCTCAAGGGGCGGCACGGGTCGGCGCACAAGCTCAAGGGGGCTGCACGGGTCGGCGCACAATCTCAAGGGGGCGGCACGGGTCGGCGCACAAGCTCAAGGGGGCGACACGGGTGGGCGCACAATCTCAAGGCGGCGGCACGGGTCGGCGCACAAGCTCAAGGGGGCGGCACAGGTCGGCGCACAATCTCAAGGGGGCGGCAGGGGTCGGCGCACAATCTCAAGGGGGCGGCACGGGTCGGCGCAAAATCTCAAGGGGGCGGCACGGGTCGGCGCACAAGCTCAAGGGGCGGGATGTGTCGGCGCACAATCTCAAGGGGGCGGCACGGGTCGGCGCACAATCTCAAGGGGGCGGCACGGGTCGGCGCACAATCTCAAGGGGGCGGCACGGGTCGGCGCACAATCTCAAGGGGGCGGCACGGGTCGGCACACAATCTCAAGGGGGCGGCACGGGTCGGCGCACAATCTCAAGGGGGCGGCACGGGTCGGCGCACAATCTCAAGGGGGCGGCACGGGTCGGCGCACAATCTCAAGGGGGCGGCACGGGTCGGCGCACAAGCTCAAGGGGGCGGCAGGGGTCGGCGCACAATATCAAGGGGGCGGCACGGGTCGGCGCACAATCTCAAGGGGGTATTCAGGGTATATCGGTGTAGGGAGCGGCACGCAAATACTGCATACAGCTGCTGCACATACTGCATACAGCTGTCACTATACAGCTGTTTAAAGGGATTATACGGGTTTTTCCCAGAATAATTGAGTTACATAGTAAAACGTACTTATAAAGGTGGTAAAAGTCCCACGGTAGCCACATTTTTTTCTGGAAATGACCTCTTCTGCACGTAAGGACATTCCAAAGTGCGCGGTGATGCCACCGCGTATTTTCTGCAGGACCGGCTGAGGCAGAGCCAGTCATCTCTTTTATGCTAATAAAAACACCTCACTTATGGCATATTTCCGGTAAAATAAGCAATATTTGAAAGAAAATAAACTTGTTTTGTTCCAACGACAGCAGCAGTTACCTAGTTTTCCCATAAAATTATATATTTTTCATGAATTTGCATGCCAAAAAATTAATGTGCAACCACCAAATTCTCAACGCTAAAGGCCAGAGATAAGAAAACCACAAAAACACAAAACCTCAACGAACCGTGTGTAGTAATACAAAGTCCCGTCAGTTTTGAATTGCATAATAATTTTGTGATCCAGTGTAGGGCTTGCAGATAATTCAAAACTTTAAAATTGATCTTAAAATAAAAGTGGTGGACAGTAGTGCCGATCAAGTACTAGTTATCTGATACTAGTCTCGAAAAACGCCCAAGTTTTAACGCTGATAATTTCTGAAATAATGGACTAAATGAGCATTGAGGTCCCTGTTATATGTCTTAAACGTGTTTAAAGCTCATACAACTGCAAAAGAGTGCATTTACTTTCAGGACGGAAACCCGTATAATCCCTTTAAAGAGATTATACGGGTTTTTCCCAGAATAATTGAGTTACATAGTAAAACGTACTTATAAAGGTGGTAGAAGTCCCACGGTAGCCACATTTTTCTGGAAATTACCTCTTCTGCACGTAAGGACATTCCAAAGTGCACGGTGATGCCACCGCGTATTTTCTGCAGGACCGGCTGAGGCAGAGTCAGTCATCTCTTTTATGCTAATAAAAACACATCACGTATGGCATATTTCCGGTAAAATAAGCAATATTTGAAAGAAAATAAACTTTTTTGTTCCAACGACAGCAGCAGTTACCTAGTTTTCCCATAAAATTATATATTTGTCATGAATTTTCATGCCAAAAAATGAATACGCCACCACCAAATTCTCAACGCTAAATGCCAGAGAAAAGAAAACCACAAAAACACAAAACCTCAACGAACAGTGTGTAGTAATACAAAGTCCCGTCAGTTTTGAATTGCATAATAATTGTGTGATCCAGTGTAGGACTTACAGATAATTAGAAACTCTCAAATTGATCTTAAGAAAAAGTGGTGGACAGTAGTGCCGATCAAGTTCTCGTTATCTGATACTAGTCTCGAAAAACGCCCAAGTTTTAACGCTGATAATTTCTGAAATAATGGACTAAATGAGCATTGAGGTCCCTGTTATATGTCTTAAACGTGTTTAAAGCTCATACAACTGCAAAAGAGTGCATTTACTTTCAGGACGGAAACCCGTATAATCTTCTTTTTTTTCTTTCCTTTTTTTCTTTTTTGTCTTCTAACCGCCACCCATTAATAGGTGACTAGGAGTGCCCCCGCCCTCGATCCCAACGACGCACGACATCTTAAGTTAACACCAGAGAACAAAAGAGAAAATGTCGCGGCACTCCCAGCTAAGAAATGGAAACAAACATAAAAAGCGAATATGAAGAGAGGTAGTTTGGGTGTTAGATGTGGTGATATAAAAGAAGGCGAAAAGTAGTTATTGTTGAAAACAGCAAATGACTGCCCCCCAACTACGTCCCAGGGTATCATCCTCACTCATCCTCATCCAGGACAGGATGAGGATGGATTTATTCACTGTTAGTAAAGGGGATATCAGTCATACAGGGCGGAGGACAAATTCTGGTCTATTTTCAGTTTTCTTGCTGGTATTTTGTGGACCCCACTCAGCTAAGCGTAGCTTGATGCTGAGTAGGGATCCCAAAGCCAGCGCCAATCAATGGGTATATACCTAATGATATACCATATAATAATATATCTGGTATTATATGGTAGGAAATGATAATGGATCGTCTGTGGATAATATGGCAGGAAAGGTGATTACATGATAGATGATATATGACAGGAATGGTAATTATGATATATAGGACAAATATGTAATCCGAGAATATCTCACATTGTTCTTTGGAATGAACATGAAAGGTGTTACAATCACGATGTATATGTACATCAGCATATTCTATATAGAAGCTCTATATTTATTCATGTAATGTGTTTAAACTCGTGAAATGTTGTTAACTACACTGATATTACTAACAATTAAGTATTATAATGCTGTCACTACCGCATTGTTTTCGTTATATTCCTCCAGAATTTGACGTTTGGTGATATTTTTTATAAGTTGCTTAGAACGGGGAATCGCATTACGTTGTTGGAAAACAGATGATATTGAAGAGTTCCATAGACGTGGACCAAACCAAGCTATTGTGCGGATGCGGTAAAGTTTCCTAGTAAATATTTCAATGAAGTGACGTGTTATTCTAGATCCACGATGGTTAGGCGGAGATAAATTGAAGAGTGATCTAATCAAGGTTGGAGCTTCTCGGATAATGACACTATGCATTACAAGAATGGACTGTTGTTTAGCAATATCTGTAAGTTTAAGTAGCTGAAGTTTAAGAAATATTGGGCTGGAGTGGGCAATCCTATGTTGATTGTCAATAATCCTAACTGCTTTCTTCTGAAGAATGAATAGTTTATTGAGTAATGTTTGCGCCGAATTCCCCCAAATAAGGCAGCAATAATTGAGATAGGGCATAACTAGACTATTATACAATAATAACAGATATTTGCGGCCAAGGAAGGATCTTGATCGCTTTAGTATGCCAATATTTCGGTTAATTATGCAGTTATGTGATCAATGTTGCTCTTCCACTTTAGGTTTGTATCTATGTATACGCCAAGATACTTTACAGTCTCAGAGTGTTTGATAATGGCTTCATTCAAAATTACTTTAATCTTTACATCTTGATTACTACTATTATACAGTTGATAAAACGTCTTCCTAGTGTTCAAGGAAAGTTTATTTATCTGAAACCATTTGCAAAGCATTAGTAAATTTGAGTCTAGCATATTTTGTAGTTTTACTGCGTTATCGGCTTCAAAGAAAATTGCTGTATCGTCTGCATATAACAAAGTTGATGCCTGTTTGCAAACATTAGGAAGATCATTTATGTACAGAATAGAGAGCAGGGGTCCCAAAATAGATCCCTGTGGGACACCAATGTTTATTTTTTGCAAACTGGATTTTATATTGAGATATTCAACACACTGATATTGTAGCGTTGGGGAATGACAGAGGGGTCATAGGGGTAGAGAGAGTGGGAGGGTATGATAGGGAACAAGGAGCTGGGCCGGGTTCCGCTCCACTCTGGCGTGTGGAGGGAGAGGTACGTTGTAGAGTGGGATAGCAGTGGGGGGGGGATACATTGTAGGGAGAGGGGAATGGAGAAGAAGGTAGAAGGAGAGCGGGGGTTTAAAGAGAAAGAAGAGAAATGGGAGACGAAGAGTGCATTCGCTCCACCAGCTGTCATGGGAAGCTGCTGCTCCCTCTGGCTGTACTGGGAACTGCTGATCCCTCTTGTCCTCTTCGTCAGCTCGACCTTCGGTGACCTGCCGTGACCTGCAGTGACCTGCAGTGTTCTGCAGTGACCTGCAGTGACCTGTCATGACCTGCAGTGACCTGCAGTGACATGCAGTGACCTGCAGTGACATGCAGCGACCTGCAGTGACTTGCAGTGACCTGCAGTGACCTGTCCGGCTCGTAGGTCTGCTAGAAGTGATGGGAGATGTAGAAACTGATGTAGAGATGTAGGTGTAGCATAGCGTAGATGTAGAGACAGATGTCTTGATGTAGGTATAGCGTAGCGTAGCAAGATCCCCTTCCGCGTACAAAACATCTGATGGTGGTAGATGCTTTTAAATTTTGAGAGACTGATCATCCTGGTCCATCGTATAGGCTGGTTCACCGACATGCCATTTCACTGCTCGAGGACGGGAGGGGCAGTGTCTCGCCCATGAGGGTGAGGACGGTACAACGGGAAAAGGGGTAGGATTAGCGTCAGTTGTGACGCCCTGGTGACCATTGCCAACTTTCGTGATTAGGTATCTCTTTACAATCGTAAGTCGGATCGTAAGTTAGGTCATCCGTCCAGTTACCCATCCCCTCGAACCCCTGCTAACCTCCAAAGCCAAAATCGCCCACTTTGTCTTACGCCCAGCGTCGCTAAGTTTTGCTTTCCTTCGAGTGATGATCCGTACGGCTGTCCAGGCAAAGTTCGGACTACTCCTACTGGGCCTTAACCTAAGATTTATCCGTCATCATCCGCACTGCCACTTTCCCAGCTACAGACATTCCGCTTTCATTCGCCCCATAATTATTTGTCCGTCCCAAAAAATTCCCTCCCAGTAGTGCCGGATGCCAGCTGGATGAGTGACTCCCAGGTAGGATACATGTCCTCGTCAATACGAAATCCTACTAGCGCTCCGCTGAACGACAGCATTGCTGCGTGGGCCGCCCAGAATATATGTATTCAACGTAATCCGTCCGGTTCCTATTTTAGAAGGGAGCTAGTTTATCCATAGGACTTATATGAAACACCGACTACGCTTTACTGCTCGTCTTATCCTCTCTGTCCGGGAGAGGCTCCTATACCTACTGTCCGGGCCTCCGACCTGGGCTCCGCCGGACCTGGGTCCTCTATCCGGGCCTACCTTGGGCTCCGCCGGACCTCTGACCTCCATCCGGGCCACGACCTGGCTCCGCCGGACCAACTTTCTAAGTTAACATCGACCGGCATCGACGGCGAGCCACGCGGATGTCCTTGCCTATATACCGACTGCGGGCGCCCGGGAATTTCTAGAGGAGATCTTCCCGTTTAACCTAGAGTGACTTCTGAGGCACGTCCGGCCTCCTCCTCCCTCTTATCCTTCCTCCCTCGCCCTCCTTTTCTGCGCCAACCTATCATCCTCTGGCATTTGGCACCCGCAGTCTCGGACTTACTAATTGTAACCTCCCTGTAATATGCGGCCAGCCGATATCACTCGGTCTGGGCATAATTTTCCACGAGCACTTTCATTCACATGTTTCGCCACGCTGATAGATTTTCGATTCAAGGATCGGGCACACAAGCCGTCATGCCTCTCCTCCAAGCTCCGATACTATTTAATATCTGTCCTGTCCTGTCCTGACCCACTGTTGCAGGGATCAAACCTCCCAGAACTGTCCTGACCCATTGTTGCAGGGATCACACTTCCCTGGCCTGTCCTGACCCATTGTTGCAGGAATGACACCTCCCTGTCCTGTCCATGTCCTTCTAGCTATCCTATTACAAAATCAATATCAGCGACGTTTCTCCAACTATGACTGAGTACTAACCGCTTTACCAGTTCTCTATCGGGGACGTAAATTATATGACCCTTAGGTAATTTCCTACATGGGAAACGTTGTCCAAAAAGAATCGCAACCAGAGATAACGTGCATATATCACAAATGACCCATTTCAATAAGCATCAGCTAGTAATCTCCTAAATATCACTTTTAAACTTCAATATAATCGGCAGTGCGCCATCGTCAGAATATATTCAAATAATTTAACGCTGTTTATAGTTGGCTAATAATAAGGCTTAAGTTACCACTTGGACTGTCAATATATAGGACATCTAACATTACAGTTGTACCATGACGTTAACAAAGGGAAGGCGTCGGCTGTAATGTCGTAAATCGCGAGCTGCTGGCTGAAGGTGTATTTTTAACAGGCGGTTAGGAGACTCACAATATTAAGAAAGTTAATTTGACTGTTATACTTATCATCCACTGACTCGCAAGTATACGTCTGTTGCAGGTTGCTGCGCCCTTAGAACCTTTTACGGGCTGAACTAGTTATGGTTTGATCGATAATTCCAAAGAAGGTAATATAGACAGGGATTTAACGTTAACCACTCCGGATCAGCGGCACGAGTTTATCAGCGACAGAAACGAGGTCGCATTGACGGCTAAGGAATCGCATTTCTCATACACCGTCCTTAAACAATCGTCGGTAGGAAGCGATGCTGGACCAATAGCTAATAGCGCATCGCCGATTATACATATGTAATCTTAGACAGACAATCCCCTGGCGGTAACTTACCAGTCTCCGATTTGTGTTGTTCCGCTCAACATAGAGCACACCTCTAAGCGACAGAATGAACCGATACTTTATAACCAATCGATGCCGTCTCAGTGATATGGTCCTTACATTTGTTATCCTTACCTGCCAAGCTAGAATGACGAGTCTCTACCCAACCTCACTAATACTTTGTCTGGTAGTTGGGTTACCTGGCGTTTTAACCGTTCAGCGAAAGTTACCATTCCGTGATTTGAAATCGTCCACAACTCTGATACATAACGTTAAATTTACTGAAGCGGAAACGTACTTAATCATTAAACTCGGGCTTCTGGCTAAGTATTGCGAGCAAGACGAGAAAGAATTAATCGAACCATTCAAACAACAATCGAAACATATCCTACTTATCTGCGGCTATACTGGCTTAATTCTTGCCTTACCTCATGCTGTCGGGGAACCGCATCGCTGTGTACATTTCCTTCCTTCAACGACCCTCTCGACTCCATCATGTCTCCTTTCCCCGTAAAATGTTACACAAATTTACAATGTTTATTTTAACTCGGCAACTAAACAAACGGTAGCGCAGTAAATAATCGTTTTTGGTACGTCCCAATCAATTTACATGTTCAAACAATGATTCATTTGAATCTCCGCCTAATATCACCAAAACCAGCACAGAACCGAATAATTGACTCGCTCAATCTCTAGTTTAAAATACTAACTAAAACCGCTCGTATTTACAAGCGCCAATGCGCTAGGAATTACGCCATGACCTCCTGCAACGCAGCGTGCTGGATTCCAAAGTACTACGGTCGCCTGGCATCACACCTCTAGTACAGCATCGGCTACACATACATTTTTCCTGCCTTCCTAGGTAAAAAGTAGCGAGCCTGGACAGATGACCCAAATTACGTAAAATATCCCACTTAGTCCCTTATTGTTAAAATTTTGTAGTCACCGGACCTGGGCAGAATTTCGGGTAGGATCGGAGAGGATGAGCAGCTTCGTGACTTACTGTGATCTGCCGCCGTCGGCTCAGTTCTTGCCGTCTTCCTCTCTCTGCGGCTGTCAGCCCTGCCACGGCGGACGGCTGCCGCCGCCGCGCCGCGGGCAGCGCGCGTGCTGGGGTCCCGTTGTCGACTCCTCCGCTGCTGTCCGCTGCTGTCCGCTCCCCTTCCGCCCTGTGCGACGTTGCCTCTTTTTATACTCCGACCCGGCGGTGTCTTGCTCTGGGTGTGGCACACCCCCGTCTTCTGATTGGCCGATTCTTGCCGTCGACAATTTTGCATTTCTAGTGTATAGAGCTTCTTCAAACTTCTTAATGACCTTTCTTACTTAATTTTGTTCATAATATAATTGCTTCAAGTAGTGCATATTTCTTCCACTTTCTTGTTTGCTTGCTACCTATGGCCACGCCCTTTGCTTTGTTACTGCCATGTGTCTGGTGTCTGGTGCAAATATCTTTATATAAGTTTGATAAGAGGACTACGGCATCTTTATATAACCAGATAATTTTGGTTTCTTGATGATGCATCTTGCTGATAAAATGGTATTCTTCAATAATCAATCAGGTAGTCCTTTCAGTCATTGCATTCCAATTATTACGTCGTAGTATCGTTTTTAGATGACTTTCTTTTCATCCCTTTATTTTTCCAGCATGAAATGTTCGCCTTCTTCAGTTTAACGAAACTCTTGACATGCTTAATTTTGTATCATTGCTTGGAGCTACGTTCAAGTTCAGTAATTTGTAGTGCTGCATTAACAATCGTTAAATATATATATATATATATATATATATATATATATATATATATATATATATATATATATATATATATATATATATATATGCCGGCGTTGATCGTATTTCTAATTTTATCCTTACTTGCAATTAGCTCTTCGCCCTTGTGATAATATCAATTCTTCTTTTTAGACAATACTTCTGATTTTACGTCTTACTCTGCGTATATCGTACACGTCATTTGTTCCGTAATAATTGACTGCGATTTTCTATCACTTCGCATCAATAGTGTCGGTTTATCATCCGCATTTCTTCTCAACAACGATTCTTCCCTTACTTCAAACCCGTCCCTTTGTTGGCGTGCTACAGCTCTACACAGCTGTCCCTCTGCCTTTGGGCGGCCCGCCCTGGCTGTGCTGACTCATAGGACATAGAGGGGAGGGGGCGGGGTGATGTGGCAGCGCCGGTAGGGACGGTACTGGGGCCGGTACGCAAATGGGACTGGTACCGTAATGGGTGTACCTGAGGGACGTACACCCGGCTGGCGTTGCTCCCCGCCGTCGTCTCGCTTACTCAGCTGTTCTGGCGATGGCTGTGATGACTGCAGTTACTAGACTTGCAGTCTCGGGCTTCGGACCCGAGTTTTTGCATGTCTGGGTTGGATGCGAGGAGAGGGGCGTCTGCCGCCGGCCGGCTCGGAATGTTTTGTCAGAGGAGTCAGGCCCGGTGCATTGAAACATGCAGAGAAGATGTACCCCGCTACAATATCGATCATTTAAATACGATTCAATTAAATTTAGAAATCTGTCCAAAAAGCCATATGCCCTGAGTTTGCTTAGTAGTATGCTATGATCCACCGTGTCAAAAGCTTTTTTTAGGTCTAAGTATATCCCACATGTAATATTGTTGTGCTCAAATCCTTTTAGGACTTTATCTTGTAGGAGGAGCAGGGGCATATTTGTTGAGTGGCCCTTTCTGAAACCGAACTGATTACAGCAAAGCATATCGTTATTTGAAATATGATCCATCATTCTATGATGTATAATTTTTTCCAGAACTTTTGAAAGGTAGGGCAAGATGCTAATTGGCCGGTAGTTGTTCATATTTGTATTATCTCCTGATTTAAAGATCGGTCTAACCACTGCAATTTTAAGTTTATTGGGAAATACTTACATACATAGTGAAATACAGCTTGTAAGCAACAATTTACAAAATGGACAATGTGGTGAATGATGGAATTATAAGTAAGTTTAAACAATTTACCATTAATGTTGTCAACACCAGCCCCTACATTTTTCATGTTTGTAACAACCTTCATAAGTTCATCACTGTTTGTGAGCTCCACTTGATTTATTGTGTTATTACATGTATTTACGAACATTAAGGGGCTCTCAGGGCATGGCTCAATTGTACTTTGTAGTACTTTCCCCACAGAGCTGAAAAATTTGTTAAAGCTATTAGCTATTTCGTTTGGGCTATCAACTTCAATATCATTTTCATTCTTGAAGTAATTAGGTAAGCGCTATGTATTGCTTTTACCTATTGCCATGTTCATTAAGTATGTTCCACATTTTCTTTGCATTATTTCTGTTTGTTTCAAGTTGAGTTTCTATGTATTTCTTTTTTGCACATCTTATAATCCCATTTAGGATGTTCCTATACTGATTATACTTTTTCCTATTATTTGGTGAAGGATGTTTTTGCTTCAAGGCAAATAGCTTTGATCGGTGAATGATGGATGAAAGGATTGCAGGAGATATCCATGGCTTAATTGGGCTATTTTTTCTATTCGTTTTATGCTGATAACTATACCGATTTTTGGTTGTTGAATAGGCATGTAAAAGAACATCACATGCTTCCTCTGGATCACTTATATTTTCAAAACCATCTAGTGCATGTATCAAGTCACTTGTGAACTGAGTAATTTTGTTGTAATCAAAATTGACCTTTGTTTCTCTTATGTTTTCATTGAGCACAATGTGTTTATTTAAAGTTGCAAATACTGGAAAATGGTTACTTGTATCATCAAATATTATACCAGAATTTTGAACACAGCCCAGGTTGTTACAGAATATATTGTCAATGAGAGAAGCACAAGTGTCTTGAGCTCTAGTGGGCTTCGATATTAATGGCAGAAAACCAGACGATGCCAAGGTACTAAACAAATATAAAGTTCGGGTGTTATGGCACATGTTTAGAAGATCATAATTAAAGTCTCCACAAAGAAAGATAGTTTTGTTTTTGGTAGAGAGAAAATCAAGAGCAATCCCAAACTCATCATTGAAAATGCTATGGTTGAGGTTAGGAGGCCTATATAAAAGGAAAACAGTAATAAATAAAGTGCTACTCAATTGACACTCCAAAAGTAAAGATTCTGTACATTTAACAAGTTTGGGCATTTTCCTTATACTCTTTAAGCAATCATTTCTTGCATAAATCGCTACTCCTCCACCAACGCCCACATCTCGATTGTCAAAAAAACATGAGTAGCCTTCTAAACTTCTTTTTTCCTCTAACCCATCATGTAACCAAATCTCTGAAACACATGAAAGACCATCTACATTTTGTGAGGTGCAAGAATACCTGAAACTCTGAAAACTTATCATCAGATATCATGGACCTTGCATTCACATGAATAATGCTAAATTGGTGGGAAATGTGAGGTTCTTGACTGCTAAAAGAAGAATTTGGTAAGCTGAAATATTTACAATTTGTTCTAAGAGTTTCAAAAGTGTTTTGGGTATGTGATAGGTCAGAAGGGCCAATTGTAGGGAATGGTGAAAACAATTGTTGATCGAGAGTTTGTGGGTGGGCAGTGCTCTCACACAGGTTCATGTACTATTCCTACTTAATAAAGGAACAACTGTAGCTTTGCTACAAGTTGTTTATAAATGTGATTATGCAATAAACTATATTGTTTTGTACAAGGATACAATATTCCCTTGGGGAAGCTCAGGGAATACATATATTACGTATTATGGCAGTATTTTAATGATAACCAAATTGCATGGATACATACACCACCAAGAATCAAGTGATAAGTATGCAGTGTGTCCATACAATTCCATAATTACACAAAAAGGCAACACCATGTCAAGAAAAGAAGAAAAACGCATATTTTAAATCACAATATTCGGTATTGAATTAAATATGAAAACAATAAAGCAAAGAAAAAAAACCTGTTTTCCAAGTTGTCACGTGACAATAAATGGTGTCTTTGCCTTTATTGTAAATGTAACTTGTGCGCTATATTTGCATACTATTTCTATGAATGGGAAAGGACTGAGAAATACTATCAGTACTTTTATTTTGTATTGTTGTATGGCTACTTATTCATCACACCGTCACATAGAAGTATGTGAGTAAGATGTATTATGAGGCTCTGTTTTTGTTATATTTATGGCCTTTAACAGTAAGCTTGGTACGGTGGGTCAAGTTTGGTTAGGTCGCATTAAAGTTGGCGAGGAAAGACGATGCCAAAAGTGACCTGTCGTGCAAATAGGTCAGGAAGCTTAGGACATTTTCAAAGAGCGACTATCTGCCATCATTAAATTTGTGTGTACGAAGAAATGGTGCATACGAATTCGTATGTACTCGCATATACAGCTAAAATGTTCCTCATTACAGCTGCTTCATCGCACTATACAGCTGTTTAACAGTAAGCTTGGTACGGTGGGTCAAGTTTGGTTAGGTCGCATTAAAGTTGGCGAGGAAAGACGATGCCAAAAAGTGATCTGTCGTGCAAATAGGTCAGGAAGTATAGGACATTTGCAAAGAGCGACTATCTGCCATCATTAAATTTGTGTGTACGAAGAAATGGTGCATGCGAATTCGTATGTACTCGCATATGATTGTTTGTTTGTTTGATTGTTTAATGTCGTACGAGAAATAAAAATGTGTAAGCTTGGAGCACGCCAAGTTTTGTGATACAGTTTTTGAGACAGAGAAACACATATTGAAAGTTGAAACTATTGGCATGTCCGGAACTCAGGCGATAACTATTGGCATGTCCGGAACTCAAGCGATAACTATTGGCATGTCTGGAATTAAGCGATATTGGGGCATTTCCATAGCAAGCAGTGCCTAACCAGAGGTTATTTTTTTGGTAACTTGGTAGCGAGCGTTGGCGACAGATTTGTGTGAGTGAAGCGACAAATAATGGGCTTTGGGGAAGCTTATGCCGTTGTTGGAGGATCAGAATCCGGCCGAACCGAGCAAGAGAATGGACCTTATGTGTTACACTTGGTTGTGCGTCCCATTCTTTGTGAGCAAAAACAAAACGGGAATTTTTCACAATAAAATATGATGACTGGGCGAAATTTTACATTTGTGTTTACATTTTTACATTTACATTTTGTACATTTAATTTTTTTTACATTTTACACGTAAGGAAAACGGGCCCAAGCACAAGAAAATAAATGATCACGCAACACAAAATATGCTTCATGGATTTCACCCACAATACAACACATACGGTATTCTTGCAAATAAAAATATCAACGAGTGGTTTTCTGGATCGTACAGACTTAATGGCATAATCATTAATAGCAGCCGCGTTTCTTTGGGGCGATCGGTTTTTCGCTGCCGGTATGCGTATTTCGGTTTCCTGCATTCTAATTGTCACCGGGTAGCGTAAAACTGAACATACGTCAGTCAAAAATATAGATAGATATTGCTTTGCAATTTGGTTTGGGCATAGTCTATACTTGGTTCTCCAATATATATTCCGGTTTTTTAATATATTTAAGAATTAAAAAAAAAAGTTTAAAAATTCCCACAATTTTTTATCTCTCAAATATATTATAAAAAACGGAGGATATATTGGAGAACCAAGTATGGACGATACCCAAACCGAATTTAAAAGCCATATCTATATTTTTGACTGACTTATGTCGTGTTTTACGCTAGCCGGTGGCAATTAGAATGAGGGAAACCGCGTGACAGGCCAGTCCGGTAGCGAGTGGGAGCAAGCTTGTAGCGAAGGTTAGTGTCGCAGTGAGTGTCGCATGAAAGCTTTTTCGAAAATAACTCGCGTATTTATCAACCGATTGCAATGAAACTTTCAGTACCCTACTTTTGAACTATTTGATACACACTCTCAACTTTTGTTAAGTTCTATCCCCCATGACGCGTGATCTATGTTATATGTATGACCTGTTTCTCAAAGTCATGCCAGGCGCAACTGGCGTCCCGTAGTATCGGTGCTTGTAACTTGTGTAGTTTCCGAGTGTTAGCTGCTCAGGAGCATATGCACAGGTGGAGGTGTCAACAGGTGACATTTATTGCTTCCACTGAGATTGTGACCTCAGTTAACCTTTTCATAGGTCAACCGAGGTCACACTGATCTCCGATGACCTGATACGACTTTGTTTGCCCTATGGCAGTTTAGGACATTTTGTGACACTGATTTCAAATTTGGCATCTATTTTACATTGTTATATGTTCCACTGGGGTCATGCATTTTCACAGTTCAACCGAGGCCACTGACCTCCGATAACCTGAGATGACCTTTTTGGAATCTGGTAGTTTCTAGGACATTTTGTGACGCTGATTTCAAATTTGGCATCCATTGTGCTTCGTTCGGCTTCGCTCGTGAAACGCCCATCCAGGCGTCTAACTGAAAGTATTTTGCTTGATATGTGGTGTCAATCCTTACCGAGGAGTTTTCATCGTGCGACAGAAATTGCCCTAGATTCGTCGTCAGCGACAAATCTCGCCAATTATAGACCGATGTGCCTAACATGGATATGCTGCGCACGGCAATGCATGCAAAAAAATGAGATGCGATGAAATACAATGAGACGCTGTGTTGTCTGCGCAAGCACATCTTCACAATTTGTCATGCGTAAGCGAACTCAATAATCCACAGGAGTTATAATGCAGGGTATTCCGACAGACGCTACGCGTACAAATTTGGCTGCGGAAACAATCCATATTTTTCTGAAGATTATCTTCATGTTTTCGACAACTTCCGAATTTTACTATCCCTGGCCCAACTAAATATCGAAGCATTCGGTGTGGAAAAATGATCACGCTGAGAGTATATTCACTCTCACAGACTAACATTGTAAACAGACTTTGATTAGATAACATGTTATTTCGGAATCACGAGCAGACCCGGCGGAGAGGCGGCGGAGTCGCAATACCGACTGTATTGCGGTACAGTCTAACAGTCAGTTAACTGGCGTCATCTGGCATCACCGTTAAGCCCCGCCCCCTCCAAACTAGGCCGCCAATCAGGGCCCAGTGGCTGTATCCCGTGACGGGCTGCCAGTTTTCGGGACAAGAACTTGGCGGTTTGCTCGGCGGCCTTGTGATGGGAAATAGCCGTCCCCTCATCTCAATACCATGCCAGTTTGGTTCATGGAGCACAGGGGCGGATGTGATGGGAAATAGCCGTCCCCTCATCTCAATACCATGCCAGTTTGGTTCATGGAGCACAGGGGCGGCATTGTGATGGGAAATAGCCGTCCCCTCATCTCAATACCATGCCAGTTTGGTTCATGGAGCACAGGGGCGGCATTGTGATGGGAAATAGCCGTCCCCTCATCTCAATACCATGCCAGTTTGGTTCATGGAGCACAGGGGCGGCATTGTGATGGGAAATAGCCGTCCCCTCATCTCAATACCATGCCAGTCACAATGCCGCCCCTGTGCTCCATGAACCAAACTGGCATGGTATTGAGATGAGGGGACGGCTATTTCCCATCACATCCGCCCCTGTGCTCCATGAACCAAACTGGCATGGTATTGAGATGAGGGGACGGCTATTTCCCATCACAATGCCGCCCCTGTGCTCCATGAACCAAACTGACATGGTATTGAGATGAGGGGACGGCTATTTCCCATCACATCCGCCCCTGTGCTCCATGAACCAAACTGGCATGGTATTGAGATGAGGGGACGGCTATTTCCCATCACATCCGCCCCTGTGCTCCATGAACCAAACATATATAAACTCAAATTGAACCATGTAAGGGTACCTTTGGCGAACCATGTAAGGGTGCATTCTAATGTGTGACATTTATCCAGAACTAAGCCCAATGTGAAATATGCTACACTCAATCTTGCTTTGCTCATGTTTTTTATGTAAAAAACATATACCTATTGCCATTTTGTGTGTCTGAAATTGAAAAAGTTACCTGTTTGTCAATAAGTAGTGTTGTTCTTTAGTGTTTATGACCCAGCTGAATATGATCCTACGGCCCTGGGTACCTACATAGTCGTTCTCAGTAATTTGGAGATAATATGTTGTACCTATTGTTGGATTTTAAATGTTATTTATGACAAACTTTACTAACAATTTGAAGTTTGTTCTTTCCTGTGTTCATATATGTTTTCATTATTTTGTTATGATTGTTATTGAAAATCCTTTGGTGATTTTGCGTACCGTTCACAGTATTTATTTACTTAGGTATGCATTCACTGACAATGTTGGGGTTGTAATATTCATAATTGGGGTTTTAATTTTTGAGGATGCAGTTGTAGCTACAACCCCAAAAGTATATAAAGTTCCGCATGTGAATGGCGTCCGGAGTTAACACAAACTCCGCATCAAAGTCAGGGAACGCCAAAACTGGCCGTTACGGAACGAAGCGCTCATTGCCCCGGCCGGGCCGGCCCGGGCGTTTCGCGGCCCATTGGGAATTTGGCTGAAAATATCACTAAATTGCTTCTGACAGTAATTTAAAACATATCATAGTTGATCTTCACGCACATTCGGATACATTGAAGCATTGGCTACAAGATGATCCTAGCATATCGTTCTGTCAGTTGTACTTAACGTGCCCAATCGCAGTAAAGATGCACGGTAGTTTTAGCATTGTATTTCTCCCGAATTCGAACAGTTTTCAAACCCAATTGATATCATCGGGATATTGGGCAGGATAAAGTTCACAAATGGGGGGGGGGCAGGGGGAAAGATACTTCATCTTCACGCAGATCACTATGTAAAAATGCATGTGGAATCAGATGGTGGCACTTGTTTTGGTGTGGTACTGCAACTTAACGTGCCCAATTGCAACTCATTTAACCCTATTCCCTGCGGGCGGCCAGAATTACTTTAACCTGCGGGGGGGGGGGGCAGCCAGAGATCTCGAGAACCGCTCAGTCGATTTTGATGGGGAAAACACCATTCGATTTGTCATGAAAAGATCTTCCTTTTTGGACCTCTAATTTGTATTTGTTCACAAATGGGGGGCTAGGGGGGACAAATACGAACATTTTGGGTGTTTTTGAAAGGTCATTGCGGTCATGTGGAAAAAACCGATTGTCATACAACAAACGTTTTTGAGCTTGAAATGTACAGGTCTTCAATATATCAAAATACAAATACAAAAATGAAAAATCATAGGCGTATTCAGCAGATGTAAATTGGGGGGATTTTCGGATAACAAATATGTGCTGTTTGTGCTTATTTGGGACGATATGAACGTCATATGTGGGCATTATTTGCTGTAATTTGTTATATGTAATATATTGCGCATAGGTGGATCCAGGTAAACAACGTGTGGGGTGGGGGGGGGGGACCATCCACGTCACGCTTTTTAGCAACGTGTTAATTTGAGGGTGGAGCAAACATGTTCTGAAGGTTCTTCTCTACGCCGCATAATCTTTTCACACACTTATGTTCATTTTAGATAGGATGAATGCACTGTTCAAGAAATGCGCACTCAGGACGGCGTATGGGGCGAAAAACCACTGGGGGAGGGGGCAGATTCTGCTCCCCGCAGGGAATAGGGTTAAGCAAATTTTGAATCACGGAAAAGGGAAAGGATATCTGCAAAACATATTTGGCTGTGAAATGTTCTTAAAATCTACGGGATGTTAAAAGTCATCTTAGGTCAGCAGAGGTCAGTGACTTACTTATGACCTTTAAATGACAAATATCGACCACCTCTCACAGCATTACTATGCATGAAAAATGCATTTCCGTTTTAGCTTTTTACTTCTATTTATATGGAACAAACAATATTCTAAGGTCATTTTTCGCGTTGTAGACGAAAAAAACATAAACATTTGTTACAACGCCTAATGACCGTACTCTGCAGTTTGACCTCGTGACTTCGAATGACCTTGACCTGACCCAAGGTAATAAACAGCTTAGAAAGGTACTTAGAAGTGTCAGACACACGAAGCATACCGATTTGTCGACTGCTTATGCGTTTAATATCGCAATTTTGCTCGACAATTCCATCCACCGAGACCTTTTGACACGATCAAACGTTTTGTACTTGACCTGATCTGTGACGTCATCGGTGACCCCGAAGTCAACAATATTATGTTTCCCTCCATAAATTTCCCAGGGATATCGAATGCCGTTTGAATTTTTACAATCTGTCCAGTAGTTCCGGAGGTCCGAGGGGGGATACCCCCCCCCCCCAGTAAGTCACGTTATGGAATATACCCCAGTAACTCGCGGGTTAACACCTGTGCATATATGTGTGTGCGTGTGCGTGTGCGTGTGCGTGTGCGTGTGCGTGTGCGTGTGCGTGTGCGTGTGCGTGTGCGTGTGCGTGTGCGTGTGCGTGTGCGTGTGCGTGTGCGTGTGCGTGTGCGTGTGCGTGTGCGTGTGCGTGTGCGTGTGCGTGTGCGTGTGCGTGTGCGTGTGCGTGTGCGTGTGCGTGTGCGTGTCGGTGTCGGTGTCGGTGTCGGTGTCGGTGTCGGTGTCGGTGTCGGTGTCGGTGTCGGTGTCGGTGTCGGTGTCGGTGTCGGTGTCGGTGTCTGTGTCTGCACGAGACCGGGCGCGCATTGACAGAGAGTGCACACCTTGTGCAGTCACAGAGAGGGAGTTCCGTGAGCGCCGGAACGCCGGCAAGGTGGTGCTGAACCGGGTCTGCTCATCTTACTTCCAGACTTCTTTCAAACACTCCAGGTCCAAGTCGTGGCGTGACATCCGCCAGTTTCTCGTGTCATCGAGGAAAGCCGAACCCAGAGTAGACAGCGCGTCAGACCTCAACTCGGACTGGGCGGACCGGCTCAACAGCTTCTTCGCGTCGGTGGGCTCCGGCGTGGCACGCTCTCTGTCAGCTGCCGACACTGGAGAGCCGCTGCCGCCACGCCCGCCGCGCGTGTGCAGTGGCGCGTTCGCACCGCAGCCGGCCACGCTGCCCGAACTGTCCGCTGCGCTGCGGCGCATGGGCACGTCCCGTGCCTGCGGTCCGGACGGCATCACCATCGAGATGCTGAGACTGACGTTTGCCGTGGTGGGACCACCTCTCCGACACATCATCAACTCGTGCATAGCGAACTGTGACATGCATTTGCAGTGGAAAGCTGCTATCGTTTCTCCACTGTTCAAGAAGGGTGACACAAGTGATCCCAGTAATTACAGGCCGATCTCGATCATTCCTGTGGTGGCCAAGCTGTGTGAACGTGTTATCTGTACTCAGCTGATGACGTATCTCACGAGTCATTGCGTGTTGTGCCCGTAGCAATATGGTGTTCGGCCTGGTCTGTCCACAGAGGCGGCTGTGCTCGATGCTGTCGTGTACGCCACAGACAACATCGACAGAGGACTAGTTACGTCACTCGTCACGGCCGAAACGTCGAAGGCGTTTGACAGCGTCGAGCACGGCCGTCTCCTGGACAAGCTCGGATAGTATGGCATCCGGTCAGACTGGTTCGTTGACTGGCTCCGGGGGCGTACGCAGGCGATACAAGGGGGATCGTCACGTGCTCTCGGAGTGACGCACGGGGTAATTCAGGGGTCCATACTGAGTTATTCCTGATATTCACGAGCCCAGTGTTATTCCTGATATTCACGAACGATATGACGCAACACCTGCCCCACGGCAAGGTGATCTTGCACGCTGATGACGCCCAGTTCCTGGACACTGAAGCACCATCAAACATGCAGGCCCTCAAAACACGAGTGGAAATTAATCTCTCTATCGCAATCAAATGGTTAACTCAGAACAGGCTGAAAATAAACCCGTCCAAAACAGAAATGATCATTCTGAAATATAGCCGTCAAAAATCGGACACCAACTTTTCAGTCTATTTCGGAAACGACGAAAGCTCACCTTCTTCCAGTGGCAAGGTCCTGGGCGTCACCATCGACCCTCACTTAACATGGGTGAAACACGTTTCTGCAGTTGTACAGCGCTGCTATATGGTCTTGGTGGGCCTGGCTAGGTGCGTCACAGAGTGCCCAATGACACAAAACGCATGCTCGTGGAAGCGCTCGTCTTCCCGCACGTGCTGTACTGTATCAGTGTGTGGGGTAGCTGTACGGGGGAGCAAAAAAAAAAGTGTCCAGAAAGCCATCAACTCCGGTGCTCGGATTGTGACTGGCTTGGGCCGACGAGAACACGTGACCCCAGTGCTTCTAGAGTTGGGATGGGGACGAATCTACGACATGCTGAATGAACATGATCTCTCGATAGTGCGCCGCCTTCTGACAGCGTCAGACGCGACGGAGATTCTTCGGATGCAACTCGTCTCTCGATCTGCACAGTCCAGTCGCAGTACTCGAGCGACCGAGAGTGGCCAGCTGCAGCTGCCACGAGTACGGACTGAGTTCGCGAGACGCAGTTTTATCTGTAGAGCGACCAGGACCTGGAACAGCACGCTGATCTGAGGCATGTGATTGTGTAGGTAGCTGCGTGGGGCCGCTGGTTGCCTATTAATAGCCAGACGTGCGATGCGTATGCTGTATGGTTGTGTCATGTCGTTTGAACATTTTTGCGTCGGGTCGATCGAGACAACACGTACACCTTAGTCCTTTAATCAATGTTGGATTACAGTCGAGCATTTTAGTATTTGTGTTCAGTGTATGACCTAGCGTGTTTGTATGTATATTGACGTGGATACCATAAAATCCACTTTGTGGAGGTTCTGAATACATCATCTACATCTACGTCTGTGTCTGTGTCTGTGTCTGTGTCTATGTCTGTGTCTGTGTTTGTGTTTGTGTTTGCGTCTGCGTCTGCGTCTGCATCTGCGTCTGCGTCTGCGTCTGCGTCTGTGTCTGTGTCTGTGTCTGTGTCTGTGTCTGCGTCTGCATCTGCGTCTGCGTCTGCGTCTGCGTCTGCGTCTGCGTCTGCGTCTGCGTCTGCGTCTGCGTCTGCGTCTGCGTCTGCGTCTGCGTCTGCGTCTGTGTCTGTGTCTGTGTCTGTGTCTGTGTCTGCGTCTGCGTCTGCGTCTGCGTCTGCGTCTGCGTCTGCATCTGCGTCTGCGTCTGCGTCTGCGTCTGCGTCTGCGCCTGCGTCTGCGTCTGCGTCTACATCTACGTCTGTGTCTGTGTCTGTGTCTGTGTCTGTGTCTATGTCTGTGTCTGTGTTTGTGTTTGTGTTTGTGTTTGCGTCTGCGTCTGCGTCTGCGTCTGCGTCTGCGTCTGCGTCTGCGTCTGCGTCTGCGTCTGTGTCTGTGTCTGTGTCTGTGTCTGTGTCTGCGTCTGCGTCTGCGTCTGCGTCTGCGTCTGTGTATGTGTATGTGTATGTGTATGTGGATGTGGATGTGGATGTGGATGTGGATGTGGATGCGGCTGTGTGTGGCTGTGTGTGGCTGCGTGCGTGCGTGCGTGCGTGCGTGCGTGCGTGCGTGCTATATGTTTGTGTATGGATTTGAGGAGAAAACTTAAAACTTCACTTTTTCAGCTTCATGAGAGCGGCTGTGGATTCCTGTCGTCCTTCGATCGTCTATCGTCTGCCGTCTCTATCAGTCGTCTGATTGGACGTCTGGCCAATGGCTGGTCAGCACACAGACACCGCCGCCGGCCACGTCACCGCAGCTGCAGCCACCCTCCCACCTGTGGTGACCAGGGGACCACCGCAGCCACCACCATGTAACCATGGGGGGAGGGGGGGGGGGCGCAGTGGCCAGCTGGTGTCATGTGCATATTGTCCACACTGGGACCGCGTCACGATTTCTTTCCTTCCCCATTATTTCTGCTTGTCGGCAGTGCTTTGGCAGTCAGTATTGCTCCCCCCCCCCGCCCACCCCGGTTCGTTTCAATGTTTTCCGTCATGTGCTGATGTCACCATGAAGTCGGGGGCTTCCTTTGATGCATATAGCGGTCTAGTCTGAGCGTTAGCGTTAGCGTTATAGCGTTATAGCGTTATAGCGTTATAGCGTTCTAATCTGAGCGTTAGCGTTATAGCGTTAGCGTTATAGCGTTAGCGTTATAGCGTTAGCGTTATAGCGTTAGCGTTATAGCGTTAGCGTTATAGCGTTAGCGTTATAGCGTTAGCGTTATAGCGTTAGCGTTATAGCGTTAGCGTTATAGCGTTAGCGTTATAGCGTTAGCGTTAGCGTTATAGCGTTAGCGTTATAGCGTTAGCGTTATAGCGTTAGCGTTATAGCGTTAGCGTTATAGCGTTAGCGTTATAGCGTTAGCGTTATAGCGTTAGCGTTATAGCGTTAGCGTTATAGCGTTAGCGTTATAGCGTTAGCGTTATAGCGTTAGCGTTATAGCGTTAGCGTTATAGCGTTAGCGTTATAGCGTTAGCGTTATAGCGTTAGCGTTATAGCGTTAGCATTATAGCGTTAGCGTTATAGCGTTAGCGTTATAGCGTTAGCGTTATAGCGTTAGCGTTATAGCGTTAGCGTTATAGCGTTAGCGTTATAGCGTTAGCGTTATAGCGTTAGCGTTATAGCGTTAGCGTTATAGCGTTAGCGTTATAGCGTTAGCGTTATAGCGTTAGCGTTATAGCGTTAGCGTTATAGCGTTAGCGTTATAGCGTTAGCGTTATAGCGTTAGCGTTATAGCGTTAGCGTTATAGCGTTAGCGTTATAGCGTTAGCGTTATAGCGTTAGCGTTATAGCGTTAGCGTTATAGCGTTAGCGTTATAGCGTTAGCGTTATAGCGTTAGCGTTATAGCGTTAGCGTTATAGCGTTAGCGTTATAGCGTTAGCGTTATAGCGTTAGCGTTATAGCGTTAGCGTTATAGCGTTAGCGTTATAGCGTTAGCGTTATAGCGTTAGCGTTATAGCGTTAGCGTTATAGCGTTAGCGTTATAGCGTTAGCGTTATAGCGTTAGCGTTATAGCGTTAGCGTTATAGCGTTAGCGTTATAGCGTTAGCGTTATAGCGTTAGGGTTATAGCGTTAGCGTTATAGCGTTAGCGTTATAGCGTTAGCGTTATAGCGTTAGCGTTATAGCGTTAGCGTTATAGCGTTAGCGTTATAGCGTTAGCGTTATAGCGTTAGCGTTATAGCGTTAGCGTTATAGCGTTAGCGTTATAGCGTTAGCGTTATAGCGTTAGCGTTATAGCGTTAGCGTTATAGCGTTAGCGTTATAGCGTTAGCGTTATAGCGTTAGCGTTATAGCGTTAGCGTTATAGCGTTAGCGTTATAGCGTTAGCGTTATAGCGTTAGCGTTATAGCGTTAGCGTTATAGCGTTAGCGTTATAGCGTTAGCGTTATAGCGTTAGCGTTATAGCGTTATAGTCTGACTGAGCCGCCATAATTCAGTAATAATGGCCCGGATTAGGCCCAGCGCATGTGATGCTGCTGCCTTCTGTATCAGACTAGGCGTTTGTAAGTGGAAGAGCAGGCTTGTTCTCATAGTGAGGCGTATTATCTCATTCGTCATATCAATCCTATACTAAATTCATGCTAAAGACAATGTTATAGTTACGGCACAAGGTCTTCTTCATACGCAAGTCAATGAGGTACACACTCCACCAGGGGCGGATCCAGGGGAGGGGTAAAGGGTCTATGCCCCCCCCCCCCCCCCTCAAAGGTCCTGAAACTATGATTTGCCCCAGCCCCCAAAAAACGGTCGGACGTACAGTTGTACAAATTGCCTTTGCAGCAGTCAAAATTCAGCTATCCACACAGTGCAAACATTTTGAAATTTCGTGCCGCTTCGCGACATGACACAAAATTCGCAATTGTTTATGCAAATTTGGAAAATGGGAAAATGAATTCGTAAAATGTCTGCTAGAGGCTCTCCTTGGCGGTACCTAATTGTTAGACCCAGGGCCCACTCAGTGGCGTATTTAGAAATCTGTCAAGGGGAGGGGAGGGGGAGGGGGGGGGGGGGGGGGGGGGGGGGGTGCAAGCCCTCAAGAGGGCGTCAAAACCCCACATGATGGCGCCTCTTTTTGTGGAAAAAAGGACCCCCATTGCTTCACTTTTAAAAATTCATTTATCAAATTCACAAATTTATTTTGTGGAATTTTTCCGAAAAAAACTTTATTTTTATTTTGGGGGTCAAAAACCCAAACTTTTGAAAAGCCGAGATAACCATTTTAAAGAGAGTATCATTTCCTTTCTTTTGACGTTCTTTATTTGCAATTTGCTTCGAAACTCGATGTTCTACGATTTGTCAAACATGTATCGTTTTTCCACCAAAAATGGCATGATATGACGTCATTAAAACGTCATTATCTCCCAAAACACTTTATCAATGTCCTTTAAATTTAGTAAGAAGACGTAGAATTTATGCAGCATTAGGTACTGAAAGTTTCACGTTCATAGCTATCATGGTTTTCAAGTTATGGAGACAATCCGGGAAGGGGGAAGAATTCTTGCTTAGTGTTTTGTCTAAAATTTTAGAAAAAGTAATTTGTACACAACTGACCGAGTTTTTAAACATCACAGGGCTTCTGCATTCATCCCAATATGCATACAGATCTCGCCATTCAACAGAGGACGCCGTGCTCGCCGCTGTCGAGCGCCTGGTCACCAACATCGACGAAGGCCTTGTATCGTCGGTAACGACGATGCACCTCTCGAAGGCGTTCGACAGCGTCGACCACGGCCTCCTCACAAAATTGTCATGGTATGGTGTAAATGACGTGGACTGGTTTAGGAGTTATTTGAGCGGCCGAAGGCAGATGGTGCGTGGTGGACGGTTGACTTGTCCCGTGACTTGTGGTGTGCCCCAGGGCTCGATTATTGGTCCAGTCTTGTTTATTTTGTTCACAAACGATTTATATGGATATTTGACCCATGGCCGCCTCATCTCCTACGCTGACGATACCGTGCACGTTGACTGCGCGTCCCCTGACGGACCTGGTCTCGCCGGGCTAAAAATTAGACTGGAGCTCACCTTGCGTGAGCTCCAGTCTTGGTTTGATTCTAACTCTCTCAAAATGAACGAGAAGAAAACTGCTTTCATGCTTGTTGGCTCAAAGAAAAATTTGGCAAAAACGGAAAAATTTCGGCTTGAATTAAATGGTTCCGAGGTGCAGGCCTCGACCAGCATCAAAATCCTCGGCGTCGTGGTGGACCGTGGTCTGTCATGGGACGCGCATGTCTCGAGTGTCTCCAAAAAATGTAACGGTATCCTCGTCTCTCTGTACAAAGTTCGGCATTACTTCACCTCAGAAGCCCTTAAAATTAGAATTCAGGCGTACGTGTTCCCACATATCACGTACTGCCTGTGCGTGTGGGGAGGGGCGACCAAGGGTCAACTGGTCAAAATCCAAAAACTGATAAACTTTGCCGCTCGTATCGTCACAGGACTAAAAAAGCATGATCATATAACCCAGGCTCTAAATTCTTTAGGATGGCCGAAGATCGAGACCCTGGTGGCGCGCCGCGACGCCGTAAAGGTGTTTAAGGCGCTCAGAGAGGAGGGAGCGCCACCCGAGATACGCGCTATGTTCACCCCACGTGTCGCTGTTTCCACACGCGAGACGCGCGCCTCTGATCGAGGTAGCCTCCACCTGCACAAGTGCAGATTGACCGCCTCTCAGAAGGCTTTTTCGTATCGGGCTGCAGTTGTCTGGAACCGCCTGCCACCACAAGCTTGTGCCGCCCATTCATTGGATGGTTTTAAGACCGCTATGCGAAGTGTGATTTTACCGATGTAGTGTAGTGAAGTGTACTCGTTTTTATCGTATTTTGTATATTATTTGTAACACTGACATGAAACCAGAATAGCCACCTCGTGGATGGTTTTTAATACACTGATTGATTTGATTCTCCCCCCCCCCCCCCCCCAGCGGGGCGCGGGATCAGTGTCACCGGGGCTGCTTGAATTGCATCTGGCGCGCCGTTTTGTCTATCATTGAAAAAGGGATACATAAACACTTCAAATTGAATCACTCGAGAGAAGAAAAAAGTCCGTTTTCATGAAGTTTTCTCCTAAGATTATTATTTTTCACGTTTAGTTCAGGGAACACATACTTGTATTGAATGCCCCCCATCAGGATTACTTTGAGGAGGGGCATTTGCCCCTAATGCCCCCCCCCCTGGATCCGCCAGTGCCGTCAGCGAAAGGTGTTGTTGAGGGGGGGGGGGGGGGGGTAAATTCTAAAAATAGCAAAATAACAAAGAAGTTAATCAAAAGAAATGATACAATAAATCGATAACTTGAATTAGCTGTTCTTTCCACTTGATGATATCCTCGAATATTTTGTAACCGTGTATTTCGAGGTTGAGACCTTGGAGCACTGCTTTTTTTAATGCGAGGAGGTTGCAGCTTTCTGGAGGGACGTGAAAAGGCTTGTGAACGTGAAACTGCCTTTGAGAGAAGGAGTAAGGTTTACATGTGATGAAGTTGTTTTTGGAAGATTAAACGGCCCCGATATAGTCAATTTGATAATCCTAGTGGTCACACAGTTTATAGTAAAACATAGATACAGAGATGGGTGTTTCGACATTGCCTTGTTTCGATCTGCGGTATTGCTTCGAATGGAGAAAAGTAATGCGTACGCAAAGTGTAAAATGGACAAGTTTAGGGATAGATGGAAATATTTCATCGATGTGTCGGATGCTCTTAATATGTGAGTGATTAGCGAGTTGTCGCGTCCAATCGTGACATGTAGCGGTAGCGGAGTCTGATGTTAATGTTTGGACTCGAGCCCCCGCCAACCCGCTGACCGGGCAACCCGGCGTGGGCTTGGGCGTGGGCAATACATGGCAAAGTGACAATGGTGTCGTGGGAAGGAAGCATATTTTGTTTCTGTGTGTACTTGTAAGAGAATGTCAATACAAAAAAGTTGCAGGTTACCTAACCCACTGTTTTTCATGTATTTAATAACAAGCAAATGAATAAAAAAGACATTATTAAAAAAAGCCCACGCCCAGACCAGGCCCGGTCAAATTCATAATATTGAGGCCCAGGCCCGGTCCGGCCCGTTCAGATTAACCCGCGCACTGCAGGGGGGGGGTTGATTTCCCCCCCTCTCAGGTTTTTCAAAGATAGCGAAAAAACGGCGGCGCGCAGCGCCGCCGGGTTTTTGATACACCTGTTAGAACATCAATTGCGCGCACTTTGAGAAAAAAAATATGCTCGGTCAAGTGACCCCACCACCAAAAATGTTTGCAGCTGTGCCAAAGCCAGAGTTTTTCACCGATCAGGTTGAAACTTACAGGATGTCATTAGGGCATCAGTACTTACAATTCGTATAACTCGGAATTTTGATATCGGTGACCTAAGGTCAGGTCAATTTCGTAACCTCCCCATAATAAGTCAATGGAGAAATATACAAATGCTTCCTATTTCAAAGATATGCATGGTACTAGTCCAATTACTTCTGGATCATTTTATTATAGGATATTCTTGATGATCCAAGTGTAAGTTTTGTTCAGTGACAGTTCAGTTCAGTTCAGTGACAGTGTCTATTGGGTCATTTGAGGTCATGCGAGGTCACCATCACTTTTTTGTCAATAACTCTCGACATAATGAAGATAGAGAAGTAAAACAGACATCAATGTGTTTGTCTCGTCGAGACACGTCTTCCCATATGCAACATGCCCTACTTGGGTCACCACTTGACCTTGACCTTAGGTCAAATTGTTAAGTTGACTTAACAAGGTTACCATATATATAATTCAAAGCACCTTGACAAGATAAACACAATGGCGCAAACAGTTTTCCGTTATCTTTATTGAGTAAAAAGTTAATAGCAAAAACGATTTAGCAAAAAAACGGATTTTTTTCTTTTTGACCTCTGGAGCCTCAAATATTGACCTGAAATCAAATCTGAGGACACCATAGCGATTAAAGATTTCACTGGCTGGCGTTTGCTTTTTTCTGTTTGTTTCTAACTATCATCGTTTCTGAGATATATGGGAATGTCTGGAGCGATGTCCTAAAACAGGAAAAAACTGGAAAATTTGAGCTTTGATGACCTCTGGTGACCTCAATTTTGACCTGACTTAAAAAACACTGAAATACTTTCAATAGAACATGTATGAAGCTATCAAATGCCTTTTTCCGCTTCTCGCTACGTTGCGTAGTTTTCGAGATCTCAGGGGGGGGGGGGCGGAAATCAATCCCCCCTGCAGTTCGTCTTCGGCGCAAAGCCCCTGCAGTGCGCGGGTTAAGCATATCATTATTTTCACAAAATTTGCAATCATTATCCTAACATATTTACTGGTATACTATAAATGTTAAACAATGAACCAACTATGCTAACCAAAAAACAAAAAGCCACAGCCACAGCAACAGCAGGGGTGGTAAAAATAGACTATGGTTCTCCGACCAAATCGAAAGTTGGAAAATGGTTCTCCAGCAACACTAATGCAATATCGTTCGTTGAAGCAATATTTATATTTATACTCTTGTGAAATATTGATCATACATGACAAAATAAAGTTGCAGAAACTCTGATAAGCTACTGTGTAGCTGGTGCAAGATTAAAGATATTGTAAAGTTCTTGAGGCCCCTATAGAAGAAGAGAGTATAAACAGGTCTAAGCAATATTTGTCATTTAATGTGAATATTTTTTCCATTTATGACAGGCAGAAAAGTGTACCAGTAATACCAAAGCTATGACGTCAACAAAAACGACACATGAGACATAAAAGAAAAGTACAACAAAGAGCCTCTTGAGCCCATCCGAGGTTGCCCCCCCCCCCCCCACCACCACCACCACCAATCTCGCCCCTTCAAATCACCTTACTCTACCTGCATAAAAGAAGGCTAATCCCACGAGTATTTATGAACTAATCCCTTCTCTGTAAAGTATTTATCTAATATAATTTTGAAGGAAGCAAGTGTCACTGCATCAGCGACATCCCCTGGTAGCATATTCCAATGTCCTACAACCCTTCTACTGAAAAATTACTGTCATAGCCTAGTCCTACTTTGTTTCATAATGAGTTTATGCTGATGACCTCTACCTCGATTTTCCCTATTGAACTCAAACATTCCCTTTAAATATCCAGAATGCTGACCATTTACAAAGTTGAAGACTTCAATTAGATCTCCTCGTAGCATTCTATATCTAAGTGAAAACATACCCAATTTTTCATAAGGTAAACTACCAAGACAATTAACCATTTGTGCTGCCCTTTTTTAACTCTTTCAAATATCCAGCAATCTTTCTCATATGTTGGAGACCAGGCTTGTACACAATACTCCAAATGTGGTATAACGTATGCACAATACAGTTTTGTTATTACCTTTTAATTGCTGTGAATGTACATAATCATACATAACCAATCATAACCATAACCATAACTAATAACCAATCATACAATACATAATCCAACTTGACCTAACATTTACAGCAATTAAGGTCGCAGGGACCCATGTTTAGAATGTGCCGCTCACATTCGCTCGCTGCGCTGCAGAACCTACCATGGGGGCTGTCGCGCCCCTGGACCCCCCAGACCATCTCATAGACAGTATGGGTTGAGCTTTTCAGAGCAAGTTGGTGGGGCAAAATATCATATTCGATGGTTGCTTTGCATGGCTGAGGTGAAAAATTGAACAGTTTAACACTAGGAAACCTTCAAATCTGAAAAAGTTGGTGGGCCAGAACATAAAAATGGTGGGGCCAAAATCAAAGTTGATGAGGCAGTCGCCGCACCAATTGGGGAGGGAGCCCCGGGGGGGGGGGAGGTGAATTACTGAAACGAACATCAAATGCAAACAGTTTTTAATTTAATCAGACTTTTTACAGGCAGGGTAAACCAGTAAAAAAACATTAACACCGGACACATCCTAATGCCATACTTTTCATGCTATTGGTGATGACTGATGAAGTCGATACCGACACACTACATCACCAATAGCATGCAAAGTATGTTGTTAGGGCGTGTCCTGGGTTACAGTTGTTTACCATTTTCTCCCTTCAAACTGACAACCCTTTGCCTGGGATGACTTTCAGACACCAACACACCACCAATAACATGAAAGTTTGATGTCTTGAGATGTCCCAAATTACCACAACACCACCAGTAACGTGCGAAGTCTGATGTGTTGACATGTTAAGTTTAATAGAGCTAATACAAACCACAGCCTCATACTATGTAATATATTAATACAAGAATGAGACAAAAGAGACAACAGTTTCAGGCATGGCCCATCTTCAGGTCTAGTAGACCTTTCCTTTGGTCTTCTTTTTCGGCCCCAGTAACAGTATGCGAAAAGTTAAACAATATGGATACATTCCTGTATTTATGTACACACTAATTATTACGAGACCTGAAGATGGGCCATGCCTGAAACTGTCGTCTCTTTTGTCTCATTTTTGTATTAATATATTACATAGTATGAGGCTGTGGTTTTTATTAACTCTATTATACATTATGAGCCTCAAAAAAGCGTTATCCCACATTATTCAACACATGTTAAGTTTAATAGAGCTAATACAAACCACAGCCTCATACTATGTAATATATTAATACAAAAATGAGACAAAAGAGACAACAGTTTCAGGCATGGCCCATCTTCAGGTCTAGTAGACCTTTCCTTTGGTCTTCTTTTTCGCTTCTTTTTACTTGCTATGCGATTTATTTTGTCCACTTTTTGAGCAACTATATTATTAATTATTTTAACTAAACCAAATGGACCAAATATACCCTTTTGGGGACCATATTTGACAGGTTTTATGTCAAATTTGGTCCCCTGTTTGGAAGGCTGTAATTCCTTAAATATTAATTGTACAAAATTTTACCCAACCAGGGCCCCCTTGCCTGAACACTTTTTGGTTGATTCCTAATTGGGAAAGTAACGAAATTAATTATATTTAAGCTTTTATGACCAAAATGCCGGGGCATTACACCCGTTAGGAACTTTCTTGGACATATCGCAGTCTACCCTAGAAAATAACTAGGTTTGATCCCTGAAAAAGCTACAGAGTAAGTTTCGGGCTAGGGTTGATCCAAATTAAGAGAGCTTACTTTTGTTATAAGATCAGAAGTAAGATTTAAGAAATAGTTGACTTAATCGTAAGTGTCCATGAAGGTACCATGATCTTACCCCAACTGTACTTTCCTACTTGAACAAAAGTATAACATCTTTATTTATAACTATATCTTTTCTGGTTTTCAAAAAAAGGAAGGGAATTTGACTGTAAGCCCAGTGCACTTAATAGTTTTGAAATCCATTCAAAACTTAAAAAGTTATTAAAGTTTCCGTTTCAAAATAAATCTAAGTGACCAAATTTGACACACCTCGAGTAAACCAAATGGACCAAATCTGACCCCCGAAAAAGGATTCTTCGGTTACGCCCAATCTAACAACATTTGTTACATTCGGAGAACAGTTTCCGATCGCTCTCGTCGAGTAGAACACGAATCCGTTGACGTTTTTAATCAAACCTAGCTTTTAAAAAAGTTACACACATTTTACGTTTTGCTGGTTTTTTTACTTTTGTATTTTAGTGTCCTTGTTCTGCTCGCAATTTGCTTATTATTGATCGAATATTTAAACAAAGCATATATTTGTGTTAAGCATTAATGGGGCTTTGTATATAAGGTGCGGAAATCCTTCACAATTTTTTTTTTAGCTTTTGGGCTACTTAGAAAAACATGTTTTTTGCACAAGTTTTTGGAACGTAACTTTTTTGTTTTGGAACTTTTTTTTATAATCAAACAGCAAATAAAGGTGCGGCGTAACGAACCACATCTTTTGGCAATTCTGAATTTTAATCAAAACCATATTTTTGAAGTTAAAAATGTGAAAAATTGTAAAAAATGATGTTTTTAAATTTTAGATTTTTGAATATGCATTTTTTTAGAAAAAATGTGTTCAAGGATAAGAAAGACCGTGTTACGCCAAATGTTAACAAACAAAGAAATCAAAAATCAGTATACAGGTTTTTAACATATGGGGTACTTAATTATCAAATTGATGAATATTTTGAATTTTCACCAAAAAAAAGTTATGCATTTTTTCAAAATTAAAAATATGATTAAAATGTAAAACACTATGAGCATGCTGAATTTCTTTTCGTACTCTAAATATGTTGTTTTACTTTTTAAGTTATCCATCACCAAAAATATATATCAATAACTTTCTTTCGGAAAAGTTTTTTGAGTTCCGACAGACGGATGTTGTAGAACTAGGCGAGCGGAACAAGAATCTATGTTTTTATTTGCCTCTTCCGGTCTTACTTTTTGAGTTAATGAGTTTCGCGTTTTGATAAATTTTTCGGCCAATTTCATGATTTTCTTGAACGTATATACTCATATTTTGTTCAATATTTGAAGAATCTTAAAAACAAAATTATATTTGGAACCAGCATGAATAGGGCATCATTTCACAAGTGACGAGACCCTTTAATCTTTCTTTTTCGAAGAAAAAAAAACGCGATTTTTCGAATGTCAATTTTATCTGTTTTTTGACAATAACTTGAGAAATATTAAGTATTTAAAGAAATTGTAAACAGAATCTTGTTTGTCATAATATAACGGATGTGAATATGTATTTTCTTAATACTCGCTTTTTGAAAGAAATCTGTTTTTCGTAAAAAGATATACCTTTTTTTTGAAAATTTGAAAATTGTATTTTCAAAAAGTAGCTTGGTTTTCTATATTGCTAGGGGTAATCGAAGGTAATTTTGTAATAATAAACAAGGAAAAAAACTCTTTTTTTTCTTCCACAAAAATAGCTCTAAGTCCTCGGAACAATGTTATGGTAGACGGAAATGCCTATAACTTAAAAACCAAAATATATAGAACCAAACCGATTTCGGTTTTGGATAGCCAATAGTTAGGCCTACGTTATATGATGCACTTAATTTTTAAATTGCTTAACTTTAAGTACCATTACAAATTAAGTTTGAATGCTTTTCACTTAAAAAATAAAATGTATAAACCCAAACGGTTACAAGTAGTAGATGAATGTGATAAAGGACTATCAAATAAAAAAACAAACTATTCTAAAAAGACTTAACTTTAAGCATATTTTTTTTTAAAGTGAGAACAACTTAATGGTAGATGGCAATAACTATAACTTAAAAACAGAACGAAATAAAACCAAACCGGTTTCAGTTTTTGATAGCCAATAGTTAAGCCTACGATATAAGATGTACTTAATTTTGTAATTGCTTAACTTTAAGTACAATAACAAATTAAGTTTAAATGCTTGTCACTTAAAAAATAAAATGTATAGAGCCAAACAAATACCAGTTTTAGATGAAGAAGATCCAGGACTTGCAAAGGAATAAGTTTTTTTTTAAAAAAAAATACTTAACTTTAAGCCAAAAAAAAGAAGATAATTTGTTTTTATTATTTTTTTAGGTAAAATTTTTGTCTGAGCGAAAAGTTTATTTAAGTTAATTGATAGCCCATTCAATTTTCTATGAACCACTATTTTTTTCTTTTTTTTAAATGTGAAACAAAAATTTGTTTCAATTTTTTAGTAAAACGTTAAGTGCTGCCACCTGGTGTTAAACATTAAATATTTATTTTTGAACAGTTAGGGTGAACAAGAATGAAGACATCATTTTACAAAAAAGTAGACCCTTAAATCGGGTTTTTCGACCCTTTATCACTGAATATACTTTTTTTTCAATTTTTTCAGTTTTTTAACAATGACGTCAGAAGTATTAAGTATTTTCAGAAATTGTTACCTTTTTAATATTGGTTTGTACTTAAGTAATATGGAAATGTATAAAATTAATCCTCTTTTTTGGAAAAAAAATAATTTTTCGCTAAAAAGTGTTACTTCTTTTTCGACTTTTTTTTTATTTTTGTTATTTTTAAATGACTTCGTTTTCTATATGTTTAAGTGTTAATGAAGGCAATTTTTATATAATAAATAAGGAAAAAAAACATTTTTTCTTCTTCGAAATGTTTTCTAAGTCCAGCAAATAATGCAATGATAGACGGGAATGCCTATAACTTAAACACCAAAACGAATAAAACCAAACCGATTTCAGTTTTTCATAGGCAATTGATTAACCTACTCTAAATGATGAACTTAAATTTGTAATTGCTTAACTTAAAGTTCAAATTCAAAATTTCCGATTTTTTTGGATTTTCGATTTTCACTCAAAAAACTAAAATTTATAGAAACAAACTGTTACCAGTTTTAGATGAATGAGATTTCGGACTTTTGGGAAAAGAAACATATTTTTGAAACTAACTTATATTATCCTTATTGATTTTTTTAAAATTCCTTAATATTTAGGACACCTCTAGGGTCGTTTATATTTGTCAAACCTAGGTTAATTTTTGAGAGCGATTAGTACTCGTGCTTATAATTGGGAATAGGCAGTTTAAAAAATTTATATAATTTTTGTAATGACGTTATAGTAACCCAAACTTAAACACGTTTTGTGTCCTTTATTTAAGTGTAATCTGTTTTAATTTAAGATGGTAAGTCGTACTCTCGGTTAGGTAGCTAATGCTGCTGTTTTTTTCATGTTTTATCAACAAATAACGAAAATAAATTTTAATTATTTTTTATTAATTTTATTAAAAATAAAAATATAGATCAACCCTAGGTTAGTTTTGGACAACAAGAATACCTAACAAGAAGTTAAGTACATGTGCTAGTTATATTCAAGATAATTTATATAGTTCCGCTATAAATAACGATTACATCACTTAGGGTAGATTTGGTCCATTAGGTTTACGAAAACTTGTAAACCAAATGGACCAAATCTATCCCAAAAGTCTCTTTTTCCTCAAGTTTGACAACATTTTTTTCAACTTTATAGCTAGGTTTGACTACTTTAAACCTATGGTTGACTAAGATTCATCCTTTATTTATAACATGCCCAGAGGCGAAAGTCACGTAGCATGTATAGGTAAGGAATTACAGGTCTTTGAAAGAGGTATGTCGGGTCAGATTTGGTCCCTTAGGTTTACGACAGGGACCATATTTGACGGGTCCATGTCAAATATGGTCCATTTGGTTAACCTAACTTAACCTTACCTTGAACTCTGAAGAAGGAGGTGCTTCACAGAATTGCTAAAAATAAATAACATGCGTCGCTTCCGAAAGCGACGATCGCTCCAAATCGGGGTTTTAAAATGCTGCCATCATGCATCTATAGTCATTGATCAACAATCTAAAATATACTCTGGGTTTCTAAATTTGTTCCAAAATGTATACCATATGCAGCGAAGTTGATTGATAAAACCAGCGGATCCGCGGGTTGGACGGCGGAGAGTCTCCCGTTCAAAGTCAAAGAGTGGTCTTCCGCGGTTCTCCCAAGCCGCTGTCGACTGAAATAGTAAATTGCAGACAACTTGGTATAGTTTGTATGTTCTATAAAAGCAACTATATTTGTGGTTTAATATGCTGCCAAACTGATATCACTGTTGCTATGTGGGACGCGTTTTTTTGTAGACTGGGACACGTATTTTTTTTGGTAGACTGCATTTTCATGTGTGAACCAATTCAGTAGAAATTGCCCTCGAATATCCCACGATTCGATGTAAAAAGCACACGCATGCAACAATGTAGCATGTGGCTCCTCTGATGGATCATTTGTGATAAAAAATAGCCAACATGGCAAGAAAAAGGCAAATTTTGTTCTCCGACGTCGTCCAGCATGACGGGCATTTTACCACCCCTGAGCAACAGTGTGTTGCTGTGTAAGTGAACTGCTGGCTAAAATATTTTGGCCTATTATTAAAATGTATGGAATTGTCGCGCAAAATTGCGATATTAAACGCATAAGCAGTCGATAAATCGGTATGATTCGTGTGTTTGACACTTCTAAGTACCATTCTAAGTTGTTTATGACCTTGGGTCAGGTCAAGTTCATCTGAGGTCACGAGGCCAAACTCCAGATAACGGTCATTAGGCGTTGTAACACATGTTTATGTATTGTTTTCGTCTAGAACGTGAAAAATGACATTAGAACATTGTTTGTTCCATATAAACAGAAGTAAAAAGCAAAAACGAAAATGCATTTGTTATGCATGCAGTAATGCTGTGAGAGGTGGTCGATTTTTGTCATTTAAAGGTCATAGTCACTTATTTTTTAAGACATCGACTTCAAATTTGGTACACATATTCACCGAACACGTCACGATGACATATATTCCGGTTTTGGGATAATTCTGATTATTTATTTTTTATATAAAAACAAAACAAAAATGTATTTGGATTTTTCAAACTTTTGAATTAAAAAACTCACAAATCCGAGATAGCAGTTTGATATCCCGGTCTAGTGTCAGTAATTTAATTCAAGAAATTTGAAAATCTCTCAAACATTGTACTTTTGACAGCGTTTTCCGCAAACCATTATTTTTCAACAACAAAAAAAACAAAGAACATGACGTCACTCTGACGTCATTCCCAGTTGACCTGTTATAGCCCCATCTTTTTTCTTTGGCCAACATGTGTAGAATTGATGAGCGAGAAGGTACTGAAAAATTGGTGACGATACTGGTGGTGGCTTAGGAGTTATTGCAAAATAACGGGAGGGGGAATAGCCCTTCGCCTCCCAGTAAGTCGCGGGTTAAAGGAAATAGTTCACCTTCGGGAATTTTTTCAGAACACGATTTTATTATATTTTTTAATACAGTTTCTTTTTTTCTTTTTCAAAATGGTCCTACATCGCGCCAATTCAGGACAGAAGGTTGTAAATTATTGATTTTATGGTGTGCCTTATTGGTCTGCTCCATGGTCCATGGCATGCTCCATGGCAGTGCTGGCACTTTCAGACGGTACGGTACATCATATATGCGCCGTATTCCTTCGCCAAAAAGTCAAATTTCTTCGGCTGGAGAGTCTTTTCAGCCAAGATAAGTTCCAGATAAGGATTTCTCAACACGGGCTACAAAACTGCTATTTCAGTTCAAAACCCATGTTGAAGGTGAACTATTTCCTTTAAGCCCGAGTCAGACTGCCAGTCTGCAGTTCGTGGGGTCGCATAAAAATGAAAGATTATGAAAAAGTGGGGGACATGCCACCCCCGTTTCCTACTATGAACCGTATGCCTTTGTAAACCCGCCTGACGTCTGATAAAATACTCGTACCTGACGCCTAACGTTTTTTTCTTGAAGAAACCCACCAGTGTGGGCTGCACCGACCGCTTCATCACCGTATCACGGTAACCTACGCCATTTACGATAACTCTTGCTTGCAATTGCCGCCCCGTCAGCAGAGACAGCGAGGACAGCTAGAGGGCCGCACGCCAGTTTGACCACATCCATAACGATGACGTGGGATAAACTTATAAACAAAATGCAGCAGATGTTTATCGCCGTCAGTGCAGCAGCGGATCCAGAATGGGAGTTTGGGGGGGCAAAATTCCAAAAAGTCTCACCTAATTCTGGAAACTCATCGGATTTCGCTTGCTTATGCATTGAGAGCTGATTTAAAGGAAACTTTCCTTAGTAAAAGTTGCTTAGATTTGCTTCTATATCAGGAAATGTGTCAATTTTGCGCCAATTTCAGGCGGCTTGGGGTGGGGGGCAATTGCCTATTTTGCCCAACCGTAATCAGCCACTGCGTCAGTGCGTCATTTAAACGACGACGCGCCAAGCAGACAACTGCCACCAAATGTACTGCTACCAAAGTTTTCCATTATATCTCATAGAACATTTAATGGAAAAAGGAAAAGGAAGGAAAAGAAAGGTATACGATACTGCTATAAAGGCAAAGCTATATAATAATAATACATATGACATGCTATAACAGAAAACGACGAAAAAAAATGTAAGTGACATAAGGAGGCTTTCATATTTTATATAACTTTTTGTGAAGAAAATTGAAAAAGCTCATTTTTAGGGAAACTTCTGCTCGCCAAAGTTGGGGGGCTCCGCCCCCCCCCCCCCCCAGTTCCCGGGCCCCTGCCGCCGGCACTCCTCACGACTCAAGGGGCGCCAGCTCGAGAGTGGCACCTTCGGTGTCCAGACGCCCAGGAGAGGCGCCCTCAATCGTGATTCCCCCTCCCCCCGCATGTCGGTGAAGTTGGCGACGGATTCGGATTCGAAATCAGCGTCGAGTAGCGATTCGCTTCAAAATGTGGTGACAGGTCAATTGGGACACGCTGATCACGAAAATGGCATTCATTTTGACATTCACGGTAATCTTAACCGAAGTTATTGTCCGATCGCCAAAATAATGATCTCATTCGATTCCTCGGGTCAGGATCTAGCCGTAGCCTTCGCAACCTCACTCGTAGCAAATGACATTGGCCCTCAATTTCAAGATCAATGGCGATTGGACGATAACTTCGGGTCGTTTTGAGTCCTTTGACCTTGAAATTGAGGGTCAAGATCCTTTTCCACGAGTGAGGTTGCGAAGGTTACGGCAGATACTGGCCCGAGGAATCGAATGAGACCATTATTTTGGCAATCGGCCAATAACTTCGGGTCGTTTTGAGTTTTGAGTCTTATGACCTTGAAAATGAGCGTCAATGTAATTTGCCACGAGTGAGTTTGCGAAGGCTGTGGCTAGATATTGACCGGAGGAATCGAAGATGGCCATTATTTGTCAATTAGACAATAGCTTTGGGTCGATATTGACCCGAGGAATCGAATGAGACCATTATTTTGGCGATCGGACAATAACTTCAGGTTATGTGTCCTTTGACCTTGAAAATGAGGGCAAAGGTCATTTACCACAAGTGAGGTTTCGAAAGCTGCGGCTAGCTATTGACCCGAGGAATCGAATGATACCATTATTTTGTTTTGCGATCGGACAATAACTTCGGGTCGTTTTGAGCCACCCCGTCCTTTGACCTGGAAGATAATTTTGAAGACGACCTTGAATGTCAAAATGAATGTCATTTGCGTGATCAGCGTGCCCAAATTGAACTGTTCCCACATTTTGAAGCAAATCGCTACTCGACGCTGAATTCGAATCCGAATCCGTCACTAACTTCACGGACATCCCCCGCCACGTGCCCCCTAGGGCCCCCTTGGTTGCGCCCCTGTCCTCGGCCGGGGCAACTTTGAAAACAATTATCCACCCATGGCCTTGTGAGTTGTGGGAAATATCAAATATGTTATATGTATTTTTATATCTCACTAATATATAAAAGGGCGGGACCTGGACCATTGGCATCACCAGGAGGAGGTGCCTTTCTTGCAAGAAATGGCTAGTTGCTGAATAACACCATTTATGTACAACCTTAATATTGATATTGGCTGATTATTGGTGTGTGTGTGTGTGTGTGTGTGTGCTACCATGAGGTAGCCTTTGCCCACTTTGACCCAACATGATACTTTCAAGTTTGTTTTAAAGATAGCACACCTCACTGTTGCTAAAAATACGTCAGTAATGAGCTAATACAACCTATGTTCATTCTAAGGTGTTAAACTTAAATTGTACACATTATTTCGTATTTATCATTAGTCGCTTTTAATGCGACCCCCCCCCCCCCCCCGGCCTCAATTACAACCCCAACCAAAACCAAAAAGTTCCGCCTCTGCTGGCCAGGATACTTGGCACTTGCAAACAGATCACGCCTGGGGCACTGACCTCACGGGTCAGCGACCTGCAGGCGGCGGCACGGGTCGGCGCACAATCTCAAGGGGGCGGCACGGGTCGGCGCACAATCTCAAGGGGGGGGGGAGGGCACGAGTCGGCGAACAAGCTCGAGGGGGCGGCACGGGGCGGCGCACAATCTCAAGGGGGCGGCACGGTCGGCGCACAATCTCAAGGGGGCGGCACGGGTCGGCACGGGTCGGCACACAATCTCAAGGGGGCGGCACGGGTCGGCGCGCAATCTCAAGGGGGCGGCACGGGTCGGCGCACAAGCTCAAGGGGGCGGCACGGGTCGGCGCACAATCTCAAGGGGGCGGCACGGGTCGGCGCACAATCTCAAGGGGGCGGCACGGGTCGGCGCACAATCTCAAGGGGGCGGCACGGGTCGGCGCACAAGCTCAAGGGGGCGGCACGGGTCGGCGCACAATCTCAAGGGGGCGGCACGGGTCGGCGCACAAGCTCAAGGGGGCTGCACGGGTCGGCGCACAAGCTCAAGGGGGCGGCACGGGTCGGCGCACAATCTCAAGGGGGCGGCACGGATCGGCGCACAAGCTCAAGGGGGCGGCACGGGTCGGCGCACAATCTCAAGGGGGCGGCACGGGTCGGCGCACAAGCTCAAGGGGGCGGCACGGGTCGGCGCACAAGCTCAAGGGGGCGGCACGGGTCGGCGCACAAGCTCAAGGGGGCGGCACGGGTCGGCGCACAATATCAAGGGGGCGGCACGGGTCGGCGCACAAGCTCAAGGGGGCGGCACGGGTCGTCGCACAAGCTCAAGGAGTCGGCACGGGTCGGCGCACAATCTCAAGGGGCGGCACGGGTTGGCGCACAAGCTCAAGGGGGCGGCACGGGTCGGCGCACAATCTCAAGGAGCGGCACGGGTCGGCGCACAATCTCAAGGGGCGACACGGGTCGGCGCACAAGCTCAGGGGGGGGGGGGGCACGGGTCGGCGCACAATCTCATGGGGGCGGCACGGGTCGGCGCACAAGCTCAAGGGGGCGGCACGGGTCGGCGTACAATCTCAAGGGGGCGGCACGGGTCGGCGCACAAGCTCAAGGGGGCGGCACGGGTCAGCGCACAATCTCAAGGGGCGGCACGGGTCGGCGCACAAGCTCAAGGGGGCTGCACGGGTCGGCGCACAATCTCAAGGGGGCGGCACGGGTCGGCGCACAAGCTCAAGGGGGCGACACGGGTGGGCGCACAATCTCAAGGCGGCGGCACGGGTCGGCGCACAAGCTCAAGGGGGCGGCACAGGTCGGCGCACAATCTCAAGGGGGCGGCAGGGGTCGGCGCACAATCTCAAGGGGGCGGCACGGGTCGGCGCAAAATCTCAAGGGGGCGGCACGGGTCGGCGCACAAGCTCAAGGGGCGGGATGTGTCGGCGCACAATCTCAAGGGGGCGGCACGGGTCGGCGCACAATCTCAAGGGGGCGGCACGGGTCGGCGCACAATCTCAAGGGGGCGGCACGGGTCGGCGCACAATCTCAAGGGGGCGGCACGGGTCGGCGCACAATCTCAAGGGGGCGGCACGGGTCGGCACACAATCTCAAGGGGGCGGCACGGGTCGGCGCACAATCTCAAGGGGGCGGCACGGGTCGGCGCACAATCTCAAGGGGGCGGCACGGGTCGGCGCACAATCTCAAGGGGGCGGCACGGGTCGGCGCACAAGCTCAAGGGGGCGGCAGGGGTCGGCGCACAATATCAAGGGGGCGGCACGGGTCGGCGCACAATCTCAAAGGGGTATTCAGGGTATATCGGTGTAGGGAGCGGCACGCAAATACTGCATACAGCTGCTGCACATACTGCATACAGCTGTCACTATACAGCTGTTTAAAGGGATTATACGGGTTTTTCCCAGAATAATTGAGTTACATAGTAAAACGTACTTATAAAGGTGGTAAAAGTCCCACGGTAGCCACATTTTTTTCTGGAAATGACCTCTTCTGCACGTAAGGACATTCCAAAGTGCGCGGTGATGCCACCGCGTATTTTCTGCAGGACCGGCTGAGGCAGAGCCAGTCATCTCTTTTATGCTAATAAAAACACCTCACTTATGGCATATTTCCGGTAAAATAAGCAATATTTGAAAGAAAATAAACTTGTTTTGTTCCAACGACAGCAGCAGTTACCTAGTTTTCCCATAAAATTATATATTTTTCATGAATTTGCATGCCAAAAAATTAATGCGCCACCACCAAATTCTCAACGCTAAAGGCCAGAGATAAGAAAACCACAAAAACACAAAACCTCAACGAACCGTGTGTAGTAATACAAAGTCCCGTCAGTTTTGAATTGCATAATAATTTTGTGATCCAGTGTAGGGCTTGCAGATAATTCAAAACTTTAAAATTGATCTTAAAATAAAAGTGGTGGACAGTAGTGCCGATCAAGTACTAGTTATCTGATACTAGTCTCGAAAAACGCCCAAGTTTTAACGCTGATAATTTCTGAAATAATGGACTAAATGAGCATTGAGGTCCCTGTTATATGTCTTAAACGTGTTTAAAGCTCATACAACTGCAAAAGAGTGCATTTACTTTCAGGACGGAAACCCGTATAATCCCTTTAAAGAGATTATACGGGTTTTTCCCAGAATAATTGAGTTACATAGTAAAACGTACTTATAAAGGTGGTAGAGGTCCCACGGTAGCCACATTTTTCTGGAAATTACCTCTTCTGCACGTAAGGACATTCCAAAGTGCACGGTGATGCCACCGCGTATTTTCTGCAGGACCGGCTGAGGCAGAGTCAGTCATCTCTTTTATGCTAATAAAAACACATCACGTATGGCATATTTCCGGTAAAATAAGCAATATTTGAAAGAAAATAAACTTTTTTGTTCCAACGACAGCAGCAGTTACCTAGTTTTCCCATAAAATTATATATTTGTCATGAATTTTCATGCCAAAAAATGAATACGCCACCACCAAATTCTCAACGCTAAATGCCAGAGAAAAGAAAACCACAAAAACACAAAACCTCAACGAACAGTGTGTAGTAATACAAAGTCCCGTCAGTTTTGAATTGCATAATAATTGTGTGATCCAGTGTAGGACTTACAGATAATTAGAAACTCTCAAATTGATCTTAAGAAAAAGTGGTGGACAGTAGTGCCGATCAAGTTCTCGTTATCTGATACTAGTCTCGAAAAACGCCCAAGTTTTAACGCTGATAATTTCTGAAATAATGGACTAAATGAGCATTGAGGTCCCTGTTATATGTCTTAAACGTGTTTAAAGCTCATACAACTGCAAAAGAGTGCATTTACTTTCAGGACGGAAACCCGTATAATCTTCTTTTTTTTCTTTCCTTTTTTTCTTTTTTGTCTTCTAACCGCCACCCATTAATAGGTGACTAGGAGTGCCCCCGCCCTCGATCCCAACGACGCACGACATCTTAAGTTAACACCAGAGAACAAAAGAGAAAATGTCGCGGCACTCCCAGCTAAGAAATGGAAACAAACATAAAAAGCGAATATGAAGAGAGGTAGTTTGGGTGTTAGATGTGGTGATATAAAAGAAGGCGAAAAGTAGTTATTGTTGAAAACAGCAAATGACTGCCCCCCAACTACGTCCCAGGGTATCATCCTCACTCATCCTCATCCAGGACAGGATGAGGATGGATTTATTCACTGTTAGTAAAGGGGATATCAGTCATACAGGGCGGAGGACAAATTCTGGTCTATTTTCAGTTTTCTTGCTGGTATTTTGTGGACCCCACTCAGCTAAGCGTAGCTTGATGCTGAGTAGGGATCCCAAAGCCAGCGCCAATCAATGGGTATATACCTAATGATATACCATATAATAATATATCTGGTATTATATGGTAGGAAATGATAATGGATCGTCTGTGGATAATATGGCAGGAAAGGTGATTACATGATAGATGATATATGACAGGAATGGTAATTATGATATATAGGACAAATATGTAATCCGAGAATATCTCACATTGTTCTTTGGAATGAACATGAAAGGTGTTACAATCACGATGTATATGTACATCAGCATATTCTATATAGAAGCTCTATATTTATTCATGTAATGTGTTTAAACTCGTGAAATGTTGTTAACTACACTGATATTACTAACAATTAAGTATTATAATGCTGTCACTACCGCATTGTTTTCGTTATATTCCTCCAGAATTTGACGTTTGGTGATATTTTTTATAAGTTGCTTAGAACGGGGAATCGCATTACGTTGTTGGAAAACAGATGATATTGAAGAGTTCCATAGACGTGGACCAAACCAAGCTATTGTGCGGATGCGGTAAAGTTTCCTAGTAAATATTTCAATGAAGTGACGTGTTATTCTAGATCCACGATGGTTAGGCGGAGATAAATTGAAGAGTGATCTAATCAAGGTTGGAGCTTCTCGGATAATGACACTATGCATTACAAGAATGGACTGTTGTTTAGCAATATCTGTAAGTTTAAGTAGCTGAAGTTTAAGAAATATTGGGCTGGAGTGGGCAATCCTATGTTGATTGTCAATAATCCTAACTGCTTTCTTCTGAAGAATGAATAGTTTATTGAGTAATGTTTGCGCCGAATTCCCCCAAATAAGGCAGCAATAATTGAGATAGGGCATAACTAGACTATTATACAATAATAACAGATATTTGCGGCCAAGGAAGGATCTTGATCGCTTTAGTATGCCAATATTTCGGTTAATTATGCAGTTATGTGATCAATGTGGCTCTTCCACTTTAGGTTTGTATCTATGTATACGCCAAGATACTTTACAGTCTCAGAGTGTTTGATAATGGCTTCATTCAAAATTACTTTAATCTTTACATCTTGATTACTACTATTATACAGTTGATAAAACGTCTTCCTAGTGTTCAAGGAAAGTTTATTTATCTGAAACCATTTGCAAAGCATTAGTAAATTTGAGTCTAGCATATTTTGTAGTTTTACTGCGTTATCGGCTTCAAAGAAAATTGCTGTATCGTCTGCATATAACAAAGTTGATGCCTGTTTGCAAACATTAGGAAGATCATTTATGTACAGAATAGAGAGCAGGGGTCCCAAAATAGATCCCTGTGGGACACCAATGTTTATTTTTTGCAAACTGGATTTTATATTGAGATATTCAACACACTGATATTGTAGCGTTGGGGAATGACAGAGGGGTCATAGGGGTAGAGAGAGTGGGAGGGTATGATAGGGAACAAGGAGCTGGGCCGGGTTCCGCTCCACTCTGGCGTGTGGAGGGAGAGGTACGTTGTAGAGTGGGATAGCAGTGGGGGGGGGGGATACATTGTAGGGAGAGGGGAATGGAGAAGAAGGTAGAAGGAGAGCGGGGGTTTAAAGAGAAAGAAGAGAAATGGGAGACGAAGAGTGCATTCGCTCCACCAGCTGTCATGGGAAGCTGCTGCTCCCTCTGGCTGTACTGGGAACTGCTGATCCCTCTTGTCCTCTTCGTCAGCTCGACCTTCGGTGACCTGCCGTGACCTGCAGTGACCTGCAGTGTTCTGCAGTGACCTGCAGTGACCTGTCATGACCTGCAGTGACCTGCAGTGACATGCAGTGACCTGCAGTGACATGCAGCGACCTGCAGTGACTTGCAGTGACCTGCAGTGACCTGTCCGGCTCGTAGGTCTGCTAGAAGTGATGGGAGATGTAGAAACTGATGTAGAGATGTAGGTGTAGCATAGCGTAGATGTAGAGACAGATGTCTTGATGTAGGTATAGCGTAGCGTAGCAAGATCCCCTTCCGCGTACAAAACATCTGATGGTGGTAGATGCTTTTAAATTTTGAGAGACTGATCATCCTGGTCCATCGTATAGGCTGGTTCACCGACATGCCATTTCACTGCTCGAGGACGGGAGGGGCAGTGTCTCGCCCATGAGGGTGAGGACGGTACAACGGGAAAAGGGGTAGGATTAGCGTCAGTTGTGACGCCCTGGTGACCATTGCCAACTTTCGTGATTAGGTATCTCTTTACAATCGTAAGTCGGATCGTAAGTTAGGTCATCCGTCCAGTTACCCATCCCCTCGAACCCCTGCTAACCTCCAAAGCCAAAATCGCCCACTTTGTCTTACGCCCAGCGTCGCTAAGTTTTGCTTTCCTTCGAGTGATGATCCGTACGGCTGTCCAGGCAAAGTTCGGACTACTCCTACTGGGCCTTAACCTAAGATTTATCCGTCATCATCCGCACTGCCACTTTCCCAGCTACAGACATTCCGCTTTCATTCGCCCCATAATTATTTGTCCGTCCCAAAAAATTCCCTCCCAGTAGTGCCGGATGCCAGCTGGATGAGTGACTCCCAGGTAGGATACATGTCCTCGTCAATACGAAATCCTACTAGCGCTCCGCTGAACGACAGCATTGCTGCGTGGGCCGCCCAGAATATATGTATTCAACGTAATCCGTCCGGTTCCTATTTTAGAAGGGAGCTAGTTTATCCATAGGACTTATATGAAACACCGACTACGCTTTACTGCTCGTCTTATCCTCTCTGTCCGGGAGAGGCTCCTATACCTACTGTCCGGGCCTCCGACCTGGGCTCCGCCGGACCTGGGTCCTCTATCCGGGCCTACCTTGGGCTCCGCCGGACCTCTGACCTCCATCCGGGCCACGACCTGGCTCCGCCGGACCAACTTTCTAAGTTAACATCGACCGGCATCGACGGCGAGCCACGCGGATGTCCTTGCCTATATACCGACTGCGGGCGCCCGGGAATTTCTAGAGGAGATCTTCCCGTTTAACCTAGAGTGACTTCTGAGGCACGTCCGGCCTCCTCCTCCCTCTTATCCTTCCTCCCTCGCCCTCCTTTTCTGCGCCAACCTATCATCCTCTGGCATTTGGCACCCGCAGTCTCGGACTTACTAATTGTAACCTCCCTGTAATATGCGGCCAGCCGATATCACTCGGTCTGGGCATAATTTTCCACGAGCACTTTCATTCACATGTTTCGCCACGCTGATAGATTTTCGATTCAAGGATCGGGCACACAAGCCGTCATGCCTCTCCTCCAAGCTCCGATACTATTTAATATCTGTCCTGTCCTGTCCTGACCCACTGTTGCAGGGATCAAACCTCCCAGAACTGTCCTGACCCATTGTTGCAGGGATCACACTTCCCTGGCCTGTCCTGACCCATTGTTGCAGGAATGACACCTCCCTGTCCTGTCCATGTCCTTCTAGCTATCCTATTACAAAATCAATATCAGCGACGTTTCTCCAACTATGACTGAGTACTAACCGCTTTACCAGTTCTCTATCGGGGACGTAAATTGTATGACCCTTAGGTAATTTCCTACATGGGAAACGTTGTCCAAAAAGAATCGCAACCAGAGATAACGTGCATATATCACAAATGACCCATTTCAATAAGCATCAGCTAGTAATCTCCTAAATATCACTTTTAAACTTCAATATAATCGGCAGTGCGCCATCGTCAGAATATATTCAAATAATTTAACGCTGTTTATAGTTGGCTAATAATAAGGCTTAAGTTACCACTTGGACTGTCAATATATAGGACATCTAACATTACAGTTGTACCATGACGTTAACAAAGGGAAGGCGTCGGCTGTAATGTCGTAAATCGCGAGCTGCTGGCTGAAGGTGTATTTTTAACAGGCGGTTAGGAGACTCACAATATTAAGAAAGTTAATTTGACTGTTATACTTATCATCCACTGACTCGCAAGTATACGTCTGTTGCAGGTTGCTGCGCCCTTAGAACCTTTTACGGGCTGAACTAGTTATGGTTTGATCGATAATTCCAAAGAAGGTAATATAGACAGGGATTTAACGTTAACCACTCCGGATCAGCGGCACGAGTTTATCAGCGACAGAAACGAGGTCGCATTGACGGCTAAGGAATCGCATTTCTCATACACCGTCCTTAAACAATCGTCGGTAGGAAGCGATGCTGGACCAATAGCTAATAGCGCATCGCCGATTATACATATGTAATCTTAGACAGACAATCCCCTGGCGGTAACTTACCAGTCTCCGATTTGTGTTGTTCCGCTCAACATAGAGCACACCTCTAAGCGACAGAATGAACCGATACTTTATAACCAATCGATGCCGTCTCAGTGATATGGTCCTTACATTTGTTATCCTTACCTGCCAAGCTAGAATGACGAGTCTCTACCCAACCTCACTAATACTTTGTCTGGTAGTTGGGTTACCTGGCGTTTTAACCGTTCAGCGAAAGTTACCATTCCGTGATTTGAAATCGTCCACAACTCTGATACATAACGTTAAATTTACTGAAGCGGAAACGTACTTAATCATTAAACTCGGGCTTCTGGCTAAGTATTGCGAGCAAGACGAGAAAGAATTAATCGAACCATTCAAACAACAATCGAAACATATCCTACTTATCTGCGGCTATACTGGCTTAATTCTTGCCTTACCTCATGCTGTCGGGGAACCGCATCGCTGTGTACATTTCCTTCCTTCAACGACCCTCTCGACTCCATCATGTCTCCTTTCCCCGTAAAATGTTACACAAATTTACAATGTTTATTTTAACTCGGCAACTAAACAAACGGTAGCGCAGTAAATAATCGTTTTTGGTACGTCCCAATCAATTTACATGTTCAAACAATGATTCATTTGAATCTCCGCCTAATATCACCAAAACCAGCACAGAACCGAATAATTGACTCGCTCAATCTCTAGTTTAAAATACTAACTAAAACCGCTCGTATTTACAAGCGCCAATGCGCTAGGAATTACGCCATGACCTCCTGCAACGCAGCGTGCTGGATTCCAAAGTACTACGGTCGCCTGGCATCACACCTCTAGTACAGCATCGGCTACACATACATTTTTCCTGCCTTCCTAGGTAAAAAGTAGCGAGCCTGGACAGATGACCCAAATTACGTAAAATATCCCACTTAGTCCCTTATTGTTAAAATTTTGTAGTCACCGGACCTGGGCAGAATTTCGGGTAGGATCGGAGAGGATGAGCAGCTTCGTGACTTACTGTGATCTGCCGCCGTCGGCTCAGTTCTTGCCGTCTTCCTCTCTCTGCGGCTGTCAGCCCTGCCACGGCGGACGGCTGCCGCCGCCGCGCCGCGGGCAGCGCGCGTGCTGGGGTCCCGTTGTCGACTCCTCCGCTGCTGTCCGCTGCTGTCCGCTCCCCTTCCGCCCTGTGCGACGTTGCCTCTTTTTATACTCCGACCCGGCGGTGTCTTGCTCTGGGTGTGGCACACCCCCGTCTTCTGATTGGCCGATTCTTGCCGTCGACAATTTTGCATTTCTAGTGTATAGAGCTTCTTCAAACTTCTTAATGACCTTTCTTACTTAATTTTGTTCATAATATAATTGCTTCAAGTAGTGCATATTTCTTCCACTTTCTTGTTTGCTTGCTACCTATGGCCACGCCCTTTGCTTTGTTACTGCCATGTGTCTGGTGTCTGGTGCAAATATCTTTATATAAGTTTGATAAGAGGACTACGGCATCTTTATATAACCAGATAATTTTGGTTTCTTGATGATGCATCTTGCTGATAAAATGGTATTCTTCAATAATCAATCAGGTAGTCCTTTCAGTCATTGCATTCCAATTATTACGTCGTAGTATCGTTTTTAGATGACTTTCTTTTCATCCCTTTATTTTTCCAGCATGAAATGTTCGCCTTCTTCAGTTTAACGAAACTCTTGACATGCTTAATTTTGTATCATTGCTTGGAGCTACGTTCAAGTTCAGTAATTTGTAGTGCTGCATTAACAATCGTTAAATATATATATATATATATATATATATATATATATATATATATATATATATATATATATATATATATATATATATATGCCGGCGTTGATCGTATTTCTAATTTTATCCTTACTTGCAATTAGCTCTTCGCCCTTGTGATAATATCAATTCTTCTTTTTAGACAATACTTCTGATTTTACGTCTTACTCTGCGTATATCGTACACGTCATTTGTTCCGTAATAATTGACTGCGATTTTCTATCACTTCGCATCAATAGTGTCGGTTTATCATCCGCATTTCTTCTCAACAACGATTCTTCCCTTACTTCAAACCCGTCCCTTTGTTGGCGTGCTACAGCTCTACACAGCTGTCCCTCTGCCTTTGGGCGGCCCGCCCTGGCTGTGCTGACTCATAGGACATAGAGGGGAGGGGGCGGGGTGATGTGGCAGCGCCGGTAGGGACGGTACTGGGGCCGGTACGCAAATGGGACTGGTACCGTAATGGGTGTACCTGAGGGACGTACACCCGGCTGGCGTTGCTCCCCGCCGTCGTCTCGCTTACTCAGCTGTTCTGGCGATGGCTGTGATGACTGCAGTTACTAGACTTGCAGTCTCGGGCTTCGGACCCGAGTTTTTGCATGTCTGGGTTGGATGCGAGGAGAGGGGCGTCTGCCGCCGGCCGGCTCGGAATGTTTTGTCAGAGGAGTCAGGCCCGGTGCATTGAAACATGCAGAGAAGATGTACCCCGCTACAATATCGATCATTTAAATACGATTCAATTAAATTTAGAAATCTGTCCAAAAAGCCATATGCCCTGAGTTTGCTTAGTAGTATGCTATGATCCACCGTGTCAAAAGCTTTTTTTAGGTCTAAGTATATCCCACATGTAATATTGTTGTGCTCAAATCCTTTTAGGACTTTATCTTGCAGGAGGAGCAGGGGCATATTTGTTGAGTGGCCCTTTCTGAAACCGAACTGATTACAGCAAAGCATATCGTTATTTGAAATATGATCCATCATTCTATGATGTATAATTTTTTCCAGAACTTTTGAAAGGTAGGGCAAGATGCTAATTGGCCGGTAGTTGTTCATATTTGTATTATCTCCTGATTTAAAGATCGGTCTAACCACTGCAATTTTAAGTTTATTGGGAAATACTTACATACATAGTGAAATACAGCTTGTAAGCAACAATTTACAAAATGGACAATGTGGTGAATGATGGAATTATAAGTAAGTTTAAACAATTTACCATTAATGTTGTCAACACCAGCCCCTACATTTTTCATGTTTGTAACAACCTTCATAAGTTCATCACTGTTTGTGAGCTCCACTTGATTTATTGTGTTATTACATGTATTTACGAACATTAAGGGGCTCTCAGGGCATGGCTCAATTGTACTTTGTAGTACTTTCCCCACAGAGCTGAAAAATTTGTTAAAGCTATTAGCTATTTCGTTTGGGCTATCAACTTCAATATCATTTTCATTCTTGAAGTAATTAGGTAAGCGCTATGTATTGCTTTTACCTATTGCCATGTTCATTAAGTATGTTCCACATTTTCTTTGCATTATTTCTGTTTGTTTCAAGTTGAGTTTCTATGTATTTCTTTTTTGCACATCTTATAATCCCATTTAGGATGTTCCTATACTGATTATACTTTTTCCTATTATTTGGTGAAGGATGTTTTTGCTTCAAGGCAAATAGCTTTGATCGGTGAATGATGGATGAAAGGATTGCAGGAGATATCCATGGCTTAATTGGGCTATTTTTTCTATTCGTTTTATGCTGATAACTATACCGATTTTTGGTTGTTGAATAGGCATGTAAAAGAACATCACATGCTTCCTCTGGATCACTTATATTTTCAAAACCATCTAGTGCATGTATCAAGTCACTTGTGAACTGAGTAATTTTGTTGTAATCAAAATTGACCTTTGTTTCTCTTATGTTTTCATTGAGCACAATGTGTTTATTTAAAGTTGCAAATACTGGAAAATGGTTACTTGTATCATCAAATATTATACCAGAATTTTGAACACAGCCCAGGTTGTTACAGAATATATTGTCAATGAGAGAAGCACAAGTGTCTTGAGCTCTAGTGGGCTTCGATATTAATGGCAGAAAACCAGACGATGCCAAGGTACTAAACAAATATAAAGTTCGGGTGTTATGGCACATGTTTAGAAGATCATAATTAAAGTCTCCACAAAGAAAGATAGTTTTGTTTTTGGTAGAGAGAAAATCAAGAGCAATCCCAAACTCATCATTGAAAATGCTATGGTTGAGGTTAGGAGGCCTATATAAAAGGAAAACAGTAATAAATAAAGTGCTACTCAATTGACACTCCAAAAGTAAAGATTCTGTACATTTAACAAGTTTGGGCATTTTCCTTATACTCTTTAAGCAATCATTTCTTGCATAAATCGCTACTCCTCCACCAACGCCCACATCTCGATTGTCAAAAAAACATGAGTAGCCTTCTAAACTTCTTTTTTCCTCTAACCCATCATGTAACCAAATCTCTGAAACACATGAAAGACCATCTACATTTTGTGAGGTGCAAGAATACCTGAAACTCTGAAAACTTATCATCAGATATCATGGACCTTGCATTCACATGAATAATGCTAAATTGGTGGGAAATGTGAGGTTCTTGACTGCTAAAAGAAGAATTTGGTAAGCTGAAATATTTACAATTTGTTCTAAGAGTTTCAAAAGTGTTTTGGGTATGTGATAGGTCAGAAGGGCCAATTGTAGGGAATGGTGAAAACAATTGTTGATCGAGAGTTTGTGGGTGGGCAGTGCTCTCACACAGGTTCATGTACTATTCCTACTTAATAAAGGAACAACTGTAGCTTTGCTACAAGTTGTTTATAAATGTGATTATGCAATAAACTATATTGTTTTGTACAAGGATACAATATTCCCTTGGGGAAGCTCAGGGAATACATATATTACGTATTATGGCAGTATTTTAATGATAACCAAATTGCATGGATACATACACCACCAAGAATCAAGTGATAAGTATGCAGTGTGTCCATACAATTCCATAATTACACAAAAAGGCAACACCATGTCAAGAAAAGAAGAAAAACGCATATTTTAAATCACAATATTCGGTATTGAATTAAATATGAAAACAATAAAGCAAAGAAAAAAAACCTGTTTTCCAAGTTGTCACGTGACAATAAATGGTGTCTTTGCCTTTATTGTAAATGTAACTTGTGCGCTATATTTGCATACTATTTCTATGAATGGGAAAGGACTGAGAAATACTATCAGTACTTTTATTTTGTATTGTTGTATGGCTACTTATTCATCACACCGTCACATAGAAGTATGTGAGTAAGATGTATTATGAGGCTCTGTTTTTGTTATATTTATGGCCTTTAACAGTAAGCTTGGTACGGTGGGTCAAGTTTGGTTAGGTCGCATTAAAGTTGGCGAGGAAAGACGATGCCAAAAGTGACCTGTCGTGCAAATAGGTCAGGAAGCTTAGGACATTTTCAAAGAGCGACTATCTGCCATCATTAAATTTGTGTGTACGAAGAAATGGTGCATACGAATTCGTATGTACTCGCATATACAGCTAAAATGTTCCTCATTACAGCTGCTTCATCGCACTATACAGCTGTTTAACAGTAAGCTTGGTACGGTGGGTCAAGTTTGGTTAGGTCGCATTAAAGTTGGCGAGGAAAGACGATGCCAAAAAGTGATCTGTCGTGCAAATAGGTCAGGAAGTATAGGACATTTGCAAAGAGCGACTATCTGCCATCATTAAATTTGTGTGTACGAAGAAATGGTGCATGCGAATTCGTATGTACTCGCATATGATTGTTTGTTTGTTTGATTGTTTAATGTCGTACGAGAAAAAAAAATGTGTAAGCTTGGAGCACGCCAAGTTTTGTGATACAGTTTTTGAGACAGAGAAACACATATTGAAAGTTGAAACTATTGGCATGTCCGGAACTCAGGCGATAACTATTGGCATGTCCGGAACTCAAGCGATAACTATTGGCATGTCTGGAATTAAGCGATATTGGGGCATTTCCATAGCAAGCAGTGCCTAACCAGAGGTTATTTTTTTGGTAACTTGGTAGCGAGCGTTGGCGACAGATTTGTGTGAGTGAAGCGACAAATAATGGGCTTTGGGGAAGCTTATGCCGTTGTTGGAGGATCAGAATCCGGCCGAACCGAGCAAGAGAATGGACCTTATGTGTTACACTTGGTTGTGCGTCCCATTCTTTGTGAGCAAAAACAAAACGGGAATTTTTCACAATAAAATATGATGACTGGGCGAAATTTTACATTTGTGTTTACATTTTTACATTTACATTTTGTACATTTAATTTTTTTTACATTTTACACGTAAGGAAAACGGGCCCAAGCACAAGAAAATAAATGATCACGCAACACAAAATATGCTTCATGGATTTCACCCACAATACAACACATACGGTATTCTTGCAAATAAAAATATCAACGAGTGGTTTTCTGGATCGTACAGACTTAATGGCATAATCATTAATAGCAGCCGCGTTTCTTTGGGGCGATCGGTTTTTCGCTGCCGGTATGCGTATTTCGGTTTCCTGCATTCTAATTGTCACCGGGTAGCGTAAAACTGAACATACGTCAGTCAAAAATATAGATAGATATTGCTTTGCAATTTGGTTTGGGCATAGTCTATACTTGGTTCTCCAATATATATTCCGGTTTTTTAATATATTTAAGAATTAAAAAAAAAAGTTTAAAAATTCCCACAATTTTTTATCTCTCAAATATATTATAAAAAACGGAGGATATATTGGAGAACCAAGTATGGACGATACCCAAACCGAATTTAAAAGCCATATCTATATTTTTGACTGACTTATGTCGTGTTTTACGCTAGCCGGTGGCAATTAGAATGAGGGAAACCGCGTGACAGGCCAGTCCGGTAGCGAGTGGGAGCAAGCTTGTAGCGAAGGTTAGTGTCGCAGTGAGTGTCGCATGAAAGCTTTTTCGAAAATAACTCGCGTATTTATCAACCGATTGCAATGAAACTTTCAGTACCCTACTTTTGAACTATTTGATACACACTCTCAACTTTTGTTAAGTTCTATCCCCCATGACGCGTGATCTATGTTATATGTATGACCTGTTTCTCAAAGTCATGCCAGGCGCAACTGGCGTCCCGTAGTATCGGTGCTTGTAACTTGTGTAGTTTCCGAGTGTTAGCTGCTCAGGAGCATATGCACAGGTGGAGGTGTCAACAGGTGACATTTATTGCTTCCACTGAGATTGTGACCTCAGTTAACCTTTTCATAGGTCAACCGAGGTCACACTGATCTCCGATGACCTGATACGACTTTGTTTGCCCTATGGCAGTTTAGGACATTTTGTGACACTGATTTCAAATTTGGCATCTATTTTACATTGTTATATGTTCCACTGGGGTCATGCATTTTCACAGTTCAACCGAGGCCACTGACCTCCGATAACCTGAGATGACCTTTTTGGAATCTGGTAGTTTCTAGGACATTTTGTGACGCTGATTTCAAATTTGGCATCCATTGTGCTTCGTTCGGCTTCGCTCGTGAAACGCCCATCCAGGCGTCTAACTGAAAGTATTTTGCTTGATATGTGGTGTCAATCCTTACCGAGGAGTTTTCATCGTGCGACAGAAATTGCCCTAGATTCGTCGTCAGCGACAAATCTCGCCAATTATAGACCGATGTGCCTAACATGGATATGCTGCGCACGGCAATGGATGCAAAAAAATGAGATGCGATGAAATACAATGAGACGCTGTGTTGTCTGCGCAAGCACATCTTCACAATTTGTCATGCGTAAGCGAACTCAATAATCCACAGGAGTTATAATGCAGGGTATTCCGACAGACGCTACGCGTACAAATTTGGCTGCGGAAACAATCCATATTTTTCTGAAGATTATCTTCATGTTTTCGACAACTTCCGAATTTTACTATCCCTGGCCCAACTAAATATCGAAGCATTCGGTGTGGAAAAATGATCACGCTGAGAGTATATTCACTCTCACAGACTAACATTGTAAACAGACTTTGGTTAGATAACATGTTATTTCGGAATCACGAGCAGACCCGGCGGAGAGGCGGCGGAGTCGCAATACCGACTGTATTGCGGTACAGTCTAACAGTCAGTTAACTGGCGTCATCTGGCATCACCGTTAAGCCCCGCCCCCTCCAAACTAGGCCGCCAATCAGGGCCCAGTGGCTGTGTCCCGTGACGGGCTGCCAGTTTTCGGGACAAGAACTTGGCGGTTTGCTCGGCGGCCTTGTGATGGGAAATAGCCGTCCCCTCATCTCAATACCATGCCAGTTTGGTTCATGGAGCACAGGGGCGGCATTGTGATGGGAAATAGCCGTCCCCTCATCTCAATACCATGCCAGTTTGGTTCATGGAGCACAGGGGCGGCATTGTGATGGGAAATAGCCGTCCCCTCATCTCAATACCATGCCAGTTTGGTTCATGGAGCACAGGGGCGGCATTGTGATGGGAAATAGCCGTCCCCTCATCTCAATACCATGCCAGTTTGGTTCATGGAGCACAGGGGCGGCATTGTGATGGGAAATAGCCGTCCCCTCATCTCAATACCATGCCAGTTTGGTTCATGGAGCACAGGGGCGGCATTGTGATGGGAAATAGCCGTCCCCTCATCTCAATACCATGCCAGTTTGGTTCATGGAGCACAGGGGCGGCATTGTGATGGGAAATAGCCGTCCCCTCATCTCAATACCATGCCAGTTTGGTTCATGGAGCACAGGGGCGGCATTGTGATGGGAAATAGCCGTCCCCTCATCTCAATACCATGCCAGTCACAATGCCGCCCCTGTGCTCCATGAACCAAACTGGCATGGTATTGAGATGAGGGGACGGCTATTTCCCATCACATCCGCCCCTGTGCTCCATGAACCAAACTGGCATGGTATTGAGATGAGGGGACGGCTATTTCCCATCACAATGCCGCCCCTGTGCTCCATGAACCAAACTGACATGGTATTGAGATGAGGGGACGGCTATTTCCCATCACATCCGCCCCTGTGCTCCATGAACCAAACTGGCATGGTATTGAGATGAGGGGACGGCTATTTCCCATCACATCCGCCCCTGTGCTCCATGAACCAAACATATATAAACTCAAATTGAACCATGTAAGGGTACCTTTGGCGAACCATGTAAGGGTGCATTCTAATGTGTGACATTTATCCAGAACTAAGCCCAATGTGAAATATGCTACACTCAATCTTGCTTTGCTCATGTTTTTTATGTAAAAAACATATACCTATTGCCATTTTGTGTGTCTGAAATTGAAAAAGTTACCTGTTTGTCAATAAGTAGTGTTGTTCTTTAGTGTTTATGACCCAGCTGAATATGATCCTACGGCCCTGGGTACCTACATAGTCGTTCTCAGTAATTTGGAGATAATATGTTGTACCTATTGTTGGATTTTAAATGTTATTTATGACAAACTTTACTAACAATTTGAAGTTTGTTCTTTCCTGTGTTCATATATGTTTTCATTATTTTGTTATGATTGTTATTGAAAATCCTTTGGTGATTTTGCGTACCGTTCACAGTATTTATTTACTTAGGTATGCATTCACTGACAATGTTGGGGTTGTAATATTCATAATTGGGGTTTTAATTTTTGAGGATGCAGTTGTAGCTACAACCCCAAAAGTATATAAAGTTCCGCATGTGAATGGCGTCCGGAGTTAACACAAACTCCGCATCAAAGTCAGGGAACGCCAAAACTGGCCGTTACGGAACGAAGCGCTCATTGCCCCGGCCGGGCCGGCCCGGGCGTTTCGCGGCCCATTGGGAATTTGGCTGAAAATATCACTAAATTGCTTCTGACAGTAATTTAAAACATATCATAGTTGATCTTCACGCACATTCGGATACATTGAAGCATTGGCTACAAGATGATCCTAGCATATCGTTCTGTCAGTTGTACTTAACGTGCCCAATCGCAGTAAAGATGCACGGTAGTTTTAGCATTGTATTTCTCCCGAATTCGAACAGTTTTCAAACCCAATTGATATCATCGGGATATTGGGCAGGATAAAGTTCACAAATGGGGGGGGGGGGGGCAGGGGGAAAGATACTTCATCTTCACGCAGATCACTATGTAAAAATGCATGTGGAATCAGATGGTGGCACTTGTTTTGGTGTGGTACTGCAACTTAACGTGCCCAATTGCAACTCATTTAACCCTATTCCCTGCGGGCGGCCAGAATTACTTTAACCTGCGGGGGGGGGGGGGGGGGGGGGGGGGGGGCAGCCAGAGATCTCGAGAACCGCTCAGTCGATTTTGATGGGGAAAACACCATTCGATTTGTCATGAAAAGATCTTCCTTTTTGGACCTCTAATTTGTATTTGTTCACAAATGGGGGGCTAGGGGGACAAATACGAACATTTTGGGTGTTTTTGAAAGGTCATTGCGGTCATGTGGAAAAAACCGATTGTCATACAACAAACGTTTTTGAGCTTGAAATGTACAGGTCTTCAATATATCAAAATACAAATACAAAAATGAAAAATCATAGGCGTATTCAGCAGATGTAAATTGGGGGGATTTTCGGATAACAAATATGTGCTGTTTGTGCTTATTTGGGACGATATGAACGTCATATGTGGGCATTATTTGCTGTAATTTGTTATATGTAATATATTGCGCATAGGTGGATCCAGGTAAACAACGTGTGGGGTGGGGGGGGGGGGGGGGACCATCCACGTCACGCTTTTTAGCAACGTGTTAATTTGAGGGTGGAGCAAACATGTTCTGAAGGTTCTTCTCTACGCCGCATAATCTTTTCACACACTTATGTTCATTTTAGATAGGATGAATGCACTGTTCAAGAAATGCGCACTCAGGACGGCGTATGGGGCGAAAAACCACTGGGGGAGGGGGCAGATTCTGCTCCCCGCAGGGAATAGGGTTAAGCAAATTTTGAATCACGGAAAAGGGAAAGGATATCTGCAAAAACATATTTGGCTGTGAAATGTTCTTAAAATCTACGGGATGTTTAAAAGTCATCTTAGGTCAGCAGAGGTCAGTGACTTACTTATGACCTTTAAATGACAAATATCGACCACCTCTCACAGCATTACTATGCATGAAAAATGCATTTCCGTTTTAGCTTTTTACTTCTATTTATATGGAACAAACAATATTCTAAGGTCATTTTTCGCGTTGTAGACGAAAAAAACATAAACATTTGTTACAACGCCTAATGACCGTACTCTGCAGTTTGACCTCGTGACTTCGAATGACCTTGACCTGACCCAAGGTAATAAACAGCTTAGAAAGGTACTTAAAAGTGTCAGACACACGAAGCATACCGATTTGTCGACTGCTTATGCGTTTAATATCGCAATTTTGCTCGACAATTTCCATCCACCGAGACCTTTTGACACGATCAAACGTTTTGTACTTGAACCTGATCTGTGACGTCATCGGTGACCCCGAAGTCAACAATATTATGTTTCCCTCCATAAATTTCCCAGGGATATCGAATGCCGTGTTGAATTTTTACAATCTGTCCAGTAGTTCCGGAGGTCCGAGGGGGGATACCCCCCCCCCCCCCCCCCAGTAAGTCACGTTATGGAATATACCCCAGTAACTCGCGGGTTAACACTTGTGCATATATGTGTGTGCGTGTGCGTGTTGCGTGTGCGTGTGCGTGTGCGTGTGCGTGTGCGTGTGCGTGTGCGTGTGCGTGTGCGTGTGCGTGTGCGTGTGCGTGTGCGTGTGCGTGTGCGTGTGCGTGTGCGTGTGCGTGTGCGTGTGCGTGTGCGTGTGCGTGTGCGTTGTGCGTGTGCGTGTGCGTGTGCGTGTGCGTGTGCGTGGTGCGTGTGCGTGTCGGTGTCGGTGTCCGGTGTCGGTGTCGGTGTCCGGTGTCGGTGTCGGTGTCGGTGTCGGTGTCGGTGTCTGTGTCTGCACGAGACCGGGCGCGCATTGACAGAGAGTGCACACCTTGTGCAGTCACAGAGAGGGAGTTCCGTGAGCGCCGGAACGCCGGCAAGGTGGTGCTGAACCGGGTCTGCTCATCTTACTTCCAGACTTCTTTCAAACACTCCAGGTCCAAGTCGTGCGTGACATCCGCCAGTTTCTCGTGTCATCGAGGAAAGCCGAACCCAGAGTAGACAGCGCGTCAGACCTCAACTCGGACTGGCGGCTCAACAGCTTCTTCGCGTCGGTGGGCTCCGGCGTGGCACGCTCTCTGTCAAGCTGCCGACACTGGAGAGCCGCTGCCGCCACGCCCGCCGCGCGTGTGCAGTGGCGCGTTCGCACCGCAGCCGGCCACGCTGCCCGAACTGTCCGCTGCGCTGCGGCGCATGGGCACGTCCCGTGCCTGCGGTCCGGACGGCAGGCAATCACCATCGAGATGCTGAGACTGACGTTTGCCGTGGTGGGACCACCTCTCCGACACATCATCAACTCGTGCATAGCGAACTGTGACATGCATTTGCAGTGGAAAGCTGCTATCGTTTCTCCACTGTTCAAGAAGGGTGACACAAGTGATCCCAGTAATTACAGGCCGATCTCGATCATTCTGTGGTGGCCAAGCTGTGTGAACGTGTTATCTGTACTCAGCTGATGACGTATCTCACGAGTCATTGCGTGTTGTGCCGTAGCAATATGGTGTTCGGCCTGGTCTGTCCACAGAGGCGGCTGTGCTCGATGCTGTCGTGTACGCCACAGACAACATCGACAGAGGACTAGTTACGTCACTCGTCACGGCCGAAACGTCGAAGGCGTTTGACAGCGTCGAGCACGGCCGTCTCCTGGGACAAGCTCGGATAGTATGGCATCCGGTCAGACTGGTTCGTTGACTGGCTCCGGGGGCGTACGCAGGCGATACAAGGGGGATCGTCACGTGCTCATCGGAGTGACGCACGGGGTAATTCAGGGGTCCATACTGAGTTATTCCTGATGATTCACGAGCCCAGTGTTATTCCTGATATTCACGAACGATATGACGCAACACCTGCCCCACGGCAAGGTGATCTTGCACGCTGATGACGCCAGTTCCTGGACACTGAAGCACCATCAAACATGCAGGCCCTCAAAACACGAGTGGAAATTAATCTCTCTATCGCAATCAAATGGTTAACTCAGAACAGGCTGAAAATAAACCCGTCCAAAACAGAAATGATCATTCTGAAATATAGCCGTCAAAAATCGGACACCAACTTTTCAGTCTATTTCGGAAACGACGAAGCTCACCTCTTCCAGTGGCAAGGTCCTGGGCGTCACCATCGACCCTCACTTAACATGGGTGAAACACGTTTCTGCAGTTGTAACAGCGCTGCTATATGGTCTTGGTGGGCCTGGCTAGGTGCGTCACAGAGTGCCCAATGACACAAAACGCATGCTCGTGGAAGCGCTCGTCTTCCCGCACGTGCTGTACTGTATCAGTGTGTGGGGTAGCTGTACGGGGGAGCAAAAAAAAAGTGTCCAGAAAGCCATCAACTCCGGTGCTCGGATTGTGACTGGCTTGGGCCGACGAGAACACGTGACCCCAGTGCTTCTAGAGTTTGGGATGGGGACGAATCTACGACATGCTGAATGAACATGATCTCTCGATAGTGCGCCGCCTTCTGACAGCGTCAGACGCGACGGAGATTCTTCGGATGCAACTCGTCTCTCGATCTGCACAGTCCAGTCGCAGTACTCGAGCGACCGAGAGTGGCCAGCTGCAGCTGCCACGAGTACGGACTGAGTTCGCGAGACGCAGTTTTATCTGTAGAGCGACCCAGGACCTGGAAACAGCACGCTGATCTGAGGCATGTGATTGTGTAGGTAGCTGCGTGGGGCCGCTGGTTGCCTATTAATAGCCAGACGTTGCGATGCGTATGCTGTATGGTTGTGTCATGTCGTTTGAACATTTTTGCGTCGGGTCGATCGAGACAACACGTACACCTTAGTCCTTTAATCAATGTTGGATTACAGTCGAGCATTTTAGTATTTGTGTTCAGTGTATGACCTAGCGTGTTTGTATGTATATTGACGTGGATACCATAAAATCCACTTTGTGGAGGTTCTGAATACATCATCTACATCTACGTCTGTGTCTGTGTCTGTGTCTGTGTCTATGTCTGTGTCTGTGTTTGTGTTTGTGTTTGCGTCTGCGTCTGCGTCTGCATCTGCGTCTGCGTCTGCGTCTGCGTCTGTGTCTGTGTCTGTGTCTGTGTCTGTGTCTGCGTCTGCATCTGCGTCTGCGTCTGCGTCTGCGTCTGCGTCTGCGTCTGCGTCTGCGTCTGCGTCTGCGTCTGCGTCTGCGTCTGCGTCTGCGTCTGCGTCTGCGTCTGCGTCTGCGTCTGTGTCTGTGTCTGTGTCTGTGTCTGTGTCTGCGTCTGCGTCTGCGTCTGCGTCTGCGTCTGCGTCTGCATCTGCGTCTGCGTCTGCGTCTGCGTCTGCGTCTGCGCCTGCGTCTGCGTCTGCGTCTACATCTACGTCTGTGTCTGTGTCTGTGTCTGTGTCTGTGTCTATGTCTGTGTCTGTGTTTGTGTTTGTGTTTGTGTTTGCGTCTGCGTCTGCGTCTGCGTCTGCGTCTGCGTCTGCGTCTGCGTCTGCGTCTGCGTCTGTGTCTGTGTCTGTGTCTGTGTCTGTGTCTGCGTCTGCGTCTGCGTCTGCGTCTGCGTCTGTGTATGTGTATGTGTATGTGTATGTGGATGTGGATGTGGATGTGGATGTGGATGTGGATGTGGATGTGGCTGTGTGTGGCTGTGTGTGGCTGCGTGCGTGCGTGCGTGCGTGCGTGCGTGCGTGCGTGCTATATGTTTGTGTATGGATTTGAGGAGAAAACTTAAAACTTCACTTTTTCAGCTTCATGAGAGCGGCTGTGGATTCCTGTCGTCCTTCGATCGTCTATCGTCTGCCGTCTCTATCAGTCGTCTGATTGGACGTCTGGCCAATGGCTGGTCAGCACACAGACACCGCCGCCGGCCACGTCACCGCAGCTGCAGCCACCCTCCCACCTGTGGTGACCAGGGGACCACCGCAGCCACCACCATGTAACCATGGGGGGAGCGGGGGGGGGGGGGGCGCAGTGGCCAGCTGGTGTCATGTGCATATTGTCCACACTGGGACCGCGTCACGATTTCTTTCCTTCCCCATTATTTCTGCTTGTCGGCAGTGCTTTGGCAGTCAGTATTGCCCCCCCCCCCCCCGCCCACCCCGGTTCGTTTCAATGTTTTCCGTCATGTGCTGATGTCACCATGAAGTCGGGGGCTTCCTTTGATGCATATAGCGGTCTAGTCTGAGCGTTAGCGTTAGCGTTATAGCGTTATAGCGTTATAGCGTTATAGCGTTCTAATCTGAGCGTTAGCGTTATAGCGTTAGCGTTATAGCGTTAGCGTTATATTGTTAGCGTTATAGCGTTAGCGTTATAGCGTTAGCGTTATAGCGTTAGCGTTATAGCGTTAGCGTTATAGCGTTAGCGTTATAGCGTTAGCGTTATAGCGTTAGCGTTATAGCGTTAGCGTTATAGCGTTAGCGTTATAGCGTTAGCATTATAGCGTTAGCGTTATAGCGTTAGCGTTATAGCGTTAGCGTTATAGCGTTAGCGTTATAGCGTTAGCGTTATAGCGTTAGCGTTATAGCGTTAGCGTTATAGCGTTAGCGTTATAGCGTTAGCGTTATAGCGTTAGCGTTATAGCGTTAGCGTTATAGCGTTAGCGTTATAGCGTTAGCGTTATAGCGTTAGCGTTATAGCGTTAGCGTTATAGCGTTAGCGTTATAGCGTTAGCGTTATAGCGTTAGCGTTATAGCGTTAGCGTTATAGCGTTAGCGTTATAGCGTTAGCGTTATAGCGTTAGCGTTATAGCGTTAGCGTTATAGCGTTAGCGTTATAGCGTTAGCGTTATAGCGTTAGCGTTATAGCGTTAGCGTTATAGCGTTAGCGTTATAGCGTTAGCGTTATAGCGTTAGCGTTATAGCGTTAGCGTTATAGCGTTAGCGTTATAGCGTTAGCGTTATAGCGTTAGCGTTATAGCGTTAGCGTTATAGCGTTAGCGTTATAGCGTTAGCGTTATAGCGTTAGCGTTATAGCGTTATAGCGTTAGCGTTATAGCGTTAGCGTTATAGCGTTAGCGTTATAGCGTTAGCGTTATAGCGTTAGCGTTATAGCGTTAGCGTTATAGCGTTAGCGTTATAGCGTTAGCGTTATAGCGTTAGCGTTATAGCGTTAGCGTTATAGCGTTAGCGTTATAGCGTTAGCGTTATAGCGTTAGCGTTATAGCGTTAGCGTTATAGCGTTAGCGTTATAGCGTTAGCGTTATAGCGTTAGCGTTATAGCGTTAGCGTTATAGCGTTATAGTCTGACTGAGCCGCCATAATTCAGTAATAATGGCCCGGATTAGGCCCAGCGCATGTGATGCTGCTGCCTTCTGTATCAGACTAGGCGTTTGTAAGTGGAAGAGCAGGCTTGTTCTCATAGTGAGGCGTATTATCTCATTCGTCATATCAATCCTATACTAAATTCATGCTAAAGACAATGTTATAGTTACGGCACAAGGTCTTCTTCATACGCAAGTCAATGAGGTACACACTCCACCAGGGGCGGATCCAGGGGAGGGGTAAAGGGTCTATGCCCCCCCCCCCCCTCAAAGGTCCTGAAACTATGATTTGCCCCAGCCCCCAAAAAACGGTCGGACGTACAGTTGTACAAATTGCCTTTGCAGCAGTCAAAATTCAGCTATCCACACAGTGCAAACATTTTGAAATTTCGTGCCGCTTCGCGACATGACACAAAATTCGCAATTGTTTATGCAAATTTGGAAAATGGGAAAATGAATTCGTAAAATGTCTGCTAGAGGCTCTCCTTGGCGGTACCTAATTGTTAGACCCAGGGCCCACTCAGTGGCGTATTTAGAAATCTGTCAAGGGGAGGGGAGGGGGAGGGGGGGGGGGGGGTGCAAGCCCTCAAGAGGGCGTCAAAACCCCACATGATGGCGCCTCTTTTTGTGGAAAAAAGGACCCCCATTGCTTCACTTTTAAAAATTCATTTATCAAATTCACAAATTTATTTTGTGGAATTTTTCCGAAAAAAACTTTATTTTTATTTTGGGGGTCAAAAACCCAAACTTTTGAAAAGCCGAGATAACCATTTTAAAGAGAGTATCATTTCCTTTCTTTTGACGTTCTTTATTTGCAATTTGCTTCGAAACTCGATGTTCTACGATTTGTCAAACATGTATCGTTTTTCCACCAAAAATGGCATGATATGACGTCATTAAAACGTCATTATCTCCCAAAACACTTTATCAATGTCCTTTAAATTTAGTAAGAAGACGTAGAATTTATGCAGCATTAGGTACTGAAAGTTTCACGTTCATAGCTATCATGGTTTTCAAGTTATGGAGACAATCCGGGAAGGGGGAAGAATTCTTGCTTAGTGTTTTGTCTAAAATTTTAGAAAAAGTAATTTGTACACAACTGACCGAGTTTTTAAACATCACAGGGCTTCTGCATTCATCCCAATATGCATACAGATCTCGCCATTCAACAGAGGACGCCGTGCTCGCCGCTGTCGAGCGCCTGGTCACCAACATCGACGAAGGCCTTGTATCGTCGGTAACGACGATGCACCTCTCGAAGGCGTTCGACAGCGTCGACCACGGCCTCCTCACAAAATTGTCATGGTATGGTGTAAATGACGTGGACTGGTTTAGGAGTTATTTGAGCGGCCGAAGGCAGATGGTGCGTGGTGGACGGTTGACTTGTCCCGTGACTTGTGGTGTGCCCCAGGGCTCGATTATTGGTCCAGTCTTGTTTATTTTGTTCACAAACGATTTATATGGATATTTGACCCATGGCCGCCTCATCTCCTACGCTGACGATACCGTGCACGTTGACTGCGCGTCCCCTGACGGACCTGGTCTCGCCGGGCTAAAAATTAGACTGGAGCTCACCTTGCGTGAGCTCCAGTCTTGGTTTGATTCTAACTCTCTCAAAATGAACGAGAAGAAAACTGCTTTCATGCTTGTTGGCTCAAAGAAAAATTTGGCAAAAACGGAAAAATTTCGGCTTGAATTAAATGGTTCCGAGGTGCAGGCCTCGACCAGCATCAAAATCCTCGGCGTCGTGGTGGACCGTGGTCTGTCATGGGACGCGCATGTCTCGAGTGTCTCCAAAAAATGTAACGGTATCCTCGTCTCTCTGTACAAAGTTCGGCATTACTTCACCTCAGAAGCCCTTAAAATTAGAATTCAGGCGTACGTGTTCCCACATATCACGTACTGCCTGTGCGTGTGGGGAGGGGCGACCAAGGGTCAACTGGTCAAAATCCAAAAACTGATAAACTTTGCCGCTCGTATCGTCACAGGACTAAAAAAGCATGATCATATAACCCAGGCTCTAAATTCTTTAGGATGGCCGAAGATCGAGACCCTGGTGGCGCGCCGCGACGCCGTAAAGGTGTTTAAGGCGCTCAGAGAGGAGGGAGCGCCACCCGAGATACGCGCTATGTTCACCCCACGTGTCGCTGTTTCCACACGCGAGACGCGCGCCTCTGATCGAGGTAGCCTCCACCTGCACAAGTGCAGATTGACCGCCTCTCAGAAGGCTTTTTCGTATCGGGCTGCAGTTGTCTGGAACCGCCTGCCACCACAAGCTTGTGCCGCCCATTCATTGGATGGTTTTAAGACCGCTATGCGAAGTGTGATTTTACCGATGTAGTGTAGTGAAGTGTACTCGTTTTTATCGTATTTTGTATATTATTTGTAACACTGACATGAAACCAGAATAGCCACCTCGTGGATGGTTTTTAATACACTGATTGATTTGATTCTCCCCCCCCCCCCAGCGGGGCGCGGGATCAGTGTCACCGGGGCTGCTTGAATTGCATCTGGCGCGCCGTTTTGTCTATCATTGAAAAAGGGATACATAAACACTTCAAATTGAATCACTCGAGAGAAGAAAAAAGTCCGTTTTCATGAAGTTTTCTCCTAAGATTATTATTTTTCACGTTTAGTTCAGGGAACACATACTTGTATTGAATGCCCCCCATCAGGATTACTTTGAGGAGGGGCATTTGCCCCTAATGCCCCCCCCCCCTGGATCCGCCAGTGCCGTCAGCGAAAGGTGTTGTTGAGGGGGGGGGGGTAAATTCTAAAAATAGCAAAATAACAAAGAAGTTAATCAAAAGAAATGATACAATAAATCGATAACTTGAATTAGCTGTTCTTTCCACTTGATGATATCCTCGAATATTTTGTAACCGTGTATTTCGAGGTTGAGACCTTGGAGCACTGCTTTTTTTAATGCGAGGAGGTTGCAGCTTTCTGGAGGGACGTGAAAAGGCTTGTGAACGTGAAACTGCCTTTGAGAGAAGGAGTAAGGTTTACATGTGATGAAGTTGTTTTTGGAAGATTAAACGGCCCCGATATAGTCAATTTGATAATCCTAGTGGTCACACAGTTTATAGTAAAACATAGATACAGAGATGGGTGTTTCGACATTGCCTTGTTTCGATCTGCGGTATTGCTTCGAATGGAGAAAAGTAATGCGTACGCAAAGTGTAAAATGGACAAGTTTAGGGATAGATGGAAATATTTCATCGATGTGTCGGATGCTCTTAATATGTGAGTGATTAGCGAGTTGTCGCGTCCAATCGTGACATGTAGCGGTAGCGGAGTCTGATGTTAATGTTTGGACTCGAGCCCCCGCCAACCCGCTGACCGGGCAACCCGGCGTGGGCTTGGGCGTGGGCAATACATGGCAAAGTGACAATGGTGTCGTGGGAAGGAAGCATATTTTGTTTCTGTGTGTACTTGTAAGAGAATGTCAATACAAAAAAGTTGCAGGTTACCTAACCCACTGTTTTTCATGTATTTAATAACAAGCAAATGAATAAAAAAGACATTATTAAAAAAAGCCCACGCCCAGACCAGGCCCGGTCAAATTCATAATATTGAGGCCCAGGCCCGGTCCGGCCCGTTCAGATTAACCCGCGCACTGCAGGGGGGGGTTGATTTCCCCCCCTCTCAGGTTTTTCAAAGATAGCGAAAAAACGGCGGCGCGCAGCGCCGCCGGGTTTTTGATACACCTGTTAGAACATCAATTGCGCGCACTTTGAGAAAAAAAATATGCTCGGTCAAGTGACCCCACCACCAAAAATGTTTGCAGCTGTGCCAAAGCCAGAGTTTTTCACCGATCAGGTTGAAACTTACAGGATGTCATTAGGGCATCAGTACTTACAATTCGTATAACTCGGAATTTTGATATCGGTGACCTAAGGTCAGGTCAATTTCGTAACCTCCCCATAATAAGTCAATGGAGAAATATACAAATGCTTCCTATTTCAAAGATATGCATGGTACTAGTCCAATTACTTCTGGATCATTTTATTATAGGATATTCTTGATGATCCAAGTGTAAGTTTTGTTCAGTGACAGTTCAGTTCAGTTCAGTGACAGTGTCTATTGGGTCATTTGAGGTCATGCGAGGTCACCATCACTTTTTTGTCAATAACTCTCGACATAATGAAGATAGAGAAGTAAAACAGACATCAATGTGTTTGTCTCGTCGAGACACGTCTTCCCATATGCAACATGCCCTACTTGGGTCACCACTTGACCTTGACCTTAGGTCAAATTGTTAAGTTGACTTAACAAGGTTACCATATATATAATTCAAAGCACCTTGACAAGATAAACACAATGGCGCAAACAGTTTTCCGTTATCTTTATTGAGTAAAAAGTTAATAGCAAAAACGATTTAGCAAAAAAACGGATTTTTTTCTTTTTGACCTCTGGAGCCTCAAATATTGACCTGAAATCAAATCTGAGGACACCATAGCGATTAAAGATTTCACTGGCTGGCGTTTGCTTTTTTCTGTTTGTTTCTAACTATCATCGTTTCTGAGATATATGGGAATGTCTGGAGCGATGTCCTAAAAGAGGAAAAAACTGGAAAATTTGAGCTTTGATGACCTCTGGTGACCTCAATTTTGACCTGACTTAAAAAACACTGAAATACTTTCAATAGAACATGTATGAAGCTATCAAATGCCTTTTTCCGCTTCTCGCTACGTTGCGTAGTTTTCGAGATCTCAGGGGGGGGGGGGCGGAAATCAATCCCCCCTGCAGTTCGTCTTCGGCGCAAAGCCCCTGCAGTGCGCGGGTTAAGCATATCATTATTTTCACAAAATTTGCAATCATTATCCTAACATATTTACTGGTATACTATAAATGTTAAACAATGAACCAACTATGCTAACCAAAAAACAAAAAGCCACAGCCACAGCAACAGCAGGGGTGGTAAAAATAGACTATGGTTCTCCGACCAAATCGAAAGTTGGAAAATGGTTCTCCAGCAACACTAATGCAATATCGTTCGTTGAAGCAATATTTATATTTATACTCTTGTGAAATATTGATCATACATGACAAAATAAAGTTGCAGAAACTCTGATAAGCTACTGTGTAGCTGGTGCAAGATTAAAGATATTGTAAAGTTCTTGAGGCCCCTATAGAAGAAGAGAGTATAAACAGGTCTAAGCAATATTTGTCATTTAATGTGAATATTTTTTCCATTTATGACAGGCAGAAAAGTGTACCAGTAATACCAAAGCTATGACGTCAACAAAAACGACACATGAGACATAAAAGAAAAGTACAACAAAGAGCCTCTTGAGCCCATCCGAGGTTGCCCCCCCCCCCCCCCCCCCCACCACCACCACCACCAATCTCGCCCCTTCAAATCACCTTACTCTACCTGCATAAAAGAAGGCTAATCCCACGAGTATTTATGAACTAATCCCTTCTCTGTAAAGTATTTATCTAATATAATTTTGAAGGAAGCAAGTGTCACTGCATCAGCGACATCCCCTGGTAGCATATTCCAATGTCCTACAACCCTTCTACTGAAAAATTACTGTCATAGCCTAGTCCTACTTTGTTTCATAATGAGTTTATGCTGATGACCTCTACCTCGATTTTCCCTATTGAACTCAAACATTCCCTTTAAATATCCAGAATGCTGACCATTTACAAAGTTGAAGACTTCAATTAGATCTCCTCGTAGCATTCTATATCTAAGTGAAAACATACCCAATTTTTCATAAGGTAAACTACCAAGACAATTAACCATTTGTGCTGCCCTTTTTTAACTCTTTCAAATATCCAGCAATCTTTCTCATATGTTGGAGACCAGGCTTGTACACAATACTCCAAATGTGGTATAACGTATGCACAATACAGTTTTGTTATTACCTTTTAATTGCTGTGAATGTACATAATCATACATAACCAATCATAACCATAACCATAACTAATAACCAATCATACAATACATAATCCAACTTGACCTAACATTTACAGCAATTAAGGTCGCAGGGACCCATGTTTAGAATGTGCCGCTCACATTCGCTCGCTGCGCTGCAGAACCTACCATGGGGGCTGTCGCGCCCCTGGACCCCCCAGACCATCTCATAGACAGTATGGGTTGAGCTTTTCAGAGCAAGTTGGTGGGGCAAAATATCATATTCGATGGTTGCTTTGCATGGCTGAGGTGAAAAATTGAACAGTTTAACACTAGGAAACCTTCAAATCTGAAAAAGTTGGTGGGCCAGAACATAAAAATGGTGGGGCCAAAATCAAAGTTGATGAGGCAGTCGCCGCACCAATTGGGGAGGGAGCCCCGGGGGGGGGGAGGTGAATTACTGAAACGAACATCAAATGCAAACAGTTTTTAATTTAATCAGACTTTTTACAGGCAGGGTAAACCAGTAAAAAAACATTAACACCGGACACATCCTAATGCCATACTTTTCATGCTATTGGTGATGACTGATGAAGTCGATACCGACACACTACATCACCAATAGCATGCAAAGTATGTTGTTAGGGCGTGTCCTGGGTTACAGTTGTTTACCATTTTCTCCCTTCAAACTGACAACCCTTTGCCTGGGATGACTTTCAGACACCAACACACCACCAATAACATGAAAGTTTGATGTCTTGAGATGTCCCAAATTACCACAACACCACCAGTAACGTGCGAAGTCTGATGTGTTGACATGTTAAGTTTAATAGAGCTAATACAAACCACAGCCTCATACTATGTAATATATTAATACAAGAATGAGACAAAAGAGACAACAGTTTCAGGCATGGCCCATCTTCAGGTCTAGTAGACCTTTCCTTTGGTCTTCTTTTTCGGCCCCAGTAACAGTATGCGAAAAGTTAAACAATATGGATACATTCCTGTATTTATGTACACACTAATTATTACGAGACCTGAAGATGGGCCATGCCTGAAACTGTCGTCTCTTTTGTCTCATTTTTGTATTAATATATTACATAGTATGAGGCTGTGGTTTTTATTAACTCTATTATACATTATGAGCCTCAAAAAAGCGTTATCCCACATTATTCAACACATGTTAAGTTTAATAGAGCTAATACAAACCACAGCCTCATACTATGTAATATATTAATACAAAAATGAGACAAAAGAGACAACAGTTTCAGGCATGGCCCATCTTCAGGTCTAGTAGACCTTTCCTTTGGTCTTCTTTTTCGCTTCTTTTTACTTGCTATGCGATTTATTTTGTCCACTTTTTGAGCAACTATATTATTAATTATTTTAACTAAACCAAATGGACCAAATATACCCTTTTGGGGACCATATTTGACAGGTTTTATGTCAAATTTGGTCCCCTGTTTGGAAGGCTGTAATTCCTTAAATATTAATTGTACAAAATTTTACCCAACCAGGGCCCCCTTGCCTGAACACTTTTTGGTTGATTCCTAATTGGGAAAGTAACGAAATTAATTATATTTAAGCTTTTATGACCAAAATGCCGGGGCATTACACCCGTTAGGAACTTTCTTGGACATATCGCAGTCTACCCTAGAAAATAACTAGGTTTGATCCCTGAAAAAGCTACAGAGTAAGTTTCGGGCTAGGGTTGATCCAAATTAAGAGAGCTTACTTTTGTTATAAGATCAGAAGTAAGATTTAAGAAATAGTTGACTTAATCGTAAGTGTCCATGAAGGTACCATGATCTTACCCCAACTGTACTTTCCTACTTGAACAAAAGTATAACATCTTTATTTATAACTATATCTTTTCTGGTTTTCAAAAAAAGGAAGGGAATTTGACTGTAAGCCCAGTGCACTTAATAGTTTTGAAATCCATTCAAAACTTAAAAAGTTATTAAAGTTTCCGTTTCAAAATAAATCTAAGTGACCAAATTTGACACACCTCGAGTAAACCAAATGGACCAAATCTGACCCCCGAAAAAGGATTCTTCGGTTACGCCCAATCTAACAACATTTGTTACATTCGGAGAACAGTTTCCGATCGCTCTCGTCGAGTAGAACACGAATCCGTTGACGTTTTTAATCAAACCTAGCTTTTAAAAAAGTTACACACATTTTACGTTTTGCTGGTTTTTTTACTTTTGTATTTTAGTGTCCTTGTTCTGCTCGCAATTTGCTTATTATTGATCGAATATTTAAACAAAGCATATATTTGTGTTAAGCATTAATGGGGCTTTGTATATAAGGTGCGGAAATCCTTCACAATTTTTTTTTTAGCTTTTGGGCTACTTAGAAAAACATGTTTTTTGCACAAGTTTTTGGAACGTAACTTTTTTGTTTTGGAACTTTTTTTTTATAATCAAACAGCAAATAAAGGTGCGGCGTAACGAACCACATCTTTTGGCAATTCTGAATTTTAATCAAAACCATATTTTTGAAGTTAAAAATGTGAAAAATTGTAAAAAATGATGTTTTTAAATTTTAGATTTTTGAATATGCATTTTTTTAGAAAAAATGTGTTCAAGGATAAGAAAGACCGTGTTACGCCAAATGTTAACAAACAAAGAAATCAAAAATCAGTATACAGGTTTTTAACATATGGGGTACTTAATTATCAAATTGATGAATATTTTGAATTTTCACCAAAAAAAAGTTATGCATTTTTTCAAAATTAAAAATATGATTAAAATGTAAAACACTATGAGCATGCTGAATTTCTTTTCGTACTCTAAATATGTTGTTTTACTTTTTAAGTTATCCATCACCAAAAATATATATCAATAACTTTCTTTCGGAAAAGTTTTTTGAGTTCCGACAGACGGATGTTGTAGAACTAGGCGAGCGGAACAAGAATCTATGTTTTTATTTGCCTCTTCCGGTCTTACTTTTTGAGTTAATGAGTTTCGCGTTTTGATAAATTTTTCGGCCAATTTCATGATTTTCTTGAACGTATATACTCATATTTTGTTCAATATTTGAAGAATCTTAAAAACAAAATTATATTTGGAACCAGCATGAATAGGGCATCATTTCACAAGTAACGAGACCCTTTAATCTTTCTTTTTCGAAGAAAAAAAAACGCGATTTTTCGAATGTCAATTTTATCTGTTTTTTGACAATAACTTGAGAAATATTAAGTATTTAAAGAAATTGTAAACAGAATCTTGTTTGTCATAATATAACGGATGTGAATATGTATTTTCTTAATACTCGCTTTTTGAAAGAAATCTGTTTTTCGTAAAAAGATATACCTTTTTTTTGAAAATTTGAAAATTGTATTTTCAAAAAGTAGCTTGGTTTTCTATATTGCTAGGGGTAATCGAAGGTAATTTTGTAATAATAAACAAGGAAAAAAACTCTTTTTTTTCTTCCACAAAAATAGCTCTAAGTCCTCGGAACAATGTTATGGTAGACGGAAATGCCTATAACTTAAAAACCAAAATATATAGAACCAAACCGATTTCGGTTTTGGATAGCCAATAGTTAGGCCTACGTTATATGATGCACTTAATTTTTAAATTGCTTAACTTTAAGTACCATTACAAATTAAGTTTGAATGCTTTTCACTTAAAAAATAAAATGTATAAACCCAAACGGTTACAAGTAGTAGATGAATGTGATAAAGGACTATCAAATAAAAAAACAAACTATTCTAAAAAGACTTAACTTTAAGCATATTTTTTTTTAAAGTGAGAACAACTTAATGGTAGATGGCAATAACTATAACTTAAAAACAGAACGAAATAAAACCAAACCGGTTTCAGTTTTTGATAGCCAATAGTTAAGCCTACGATATAAGATGTACTTAATTTTGTAATTGCTTAACTTTAAGTACAATAACAAATTAAGTTTAAATGCTTGTCACTTAAAAAATAAAATGTATAGAGCCAAACAAATACCAGTTTTAGATGAAGAAGATCCAGGACTTGCAAAGGAATAAGTTTTTTTTTAAAAAAAAATACTTAACTTTAAGCCAAAAAAAAGAAGATAATTTGTTTTTATTATTTTTTTAGGTAAAATTTTTGTCTGAGCGAAAAGTTTATTTAAGTTAATTGATAGCCCATTCAATTTTCTATGAACCACTATTTTTTTCTTTTTTTTAAATGTGAAACAAAAATTTGTTTCAATTTTTTAGTAAAACGTTAAGTGCTGCCACCTGGTGTTAAACATTAAATATTTATTTTTGAACAGTTAGGGTGAACAAGAATGAAGACATCATTTTACAAAAAAGTAGACCCTTAAATCGGGTTTTTCGACCCTTTATCACTGAATATACTTTTTTTTCAATTTTTTCAGTTTTTTAACAATGACGTCAGAAGTATTAAGTATTTTCAGAAATTGTTACCTTTTTAATATTGGTTTGTACTTAAGTAATATGGAAATGTATAAAATTAATCCTCTTTTTTGGAAAAAAAATAATTTTTCGCTAAAAAGTGTTACTTCTTTTTCGACTTTTTTTTTATTTTTGTTATTTTTAAATGACTTCGTTTTCTATATGTTTAAGTGTTAATGAAGGCAATTTTTATATAATAAATAAGGAAAAAAAACATTTTTTCTTCTTCGAAATGTTTTCTAAGTCCAGCAAATAATGCAATGATAGACGGGAATGCCTATAACTTAAACACCAAAACGAATAAAACCAAACCGATTTCAGTTTTTCATAGGCAATTGATTAACCTACTCTAAATGATGAACTTAAATTTGTAATTGCTTAACTTAAAGTTCAAATTCAAAATTTCCGATTTTTTTGGATTTTCGATTTTCACTCAAAAAACTAAAATTTATAGAAACAAACTGTTACCAGTTTTAGATGAATGAGATTTCGGACTTTTGGGAAAAGAAACATATTTTTGAAACTAACTTATATTATCCTTATTGATTTTTTTAAAATTCCTTAATATTTAGGACACCTCTAGGGTCGTTTATATTTGTCAAACCTAGGTTAATTTTTGAGAGCGATTAGTACTCGTGCTTATAATTGGGAATAGGCAGTTTAAAAAATTTATATAATTTTTGTAATGACGTTATAGTAACCCAAACTTAAACACGTTTTGTGTCCTTTATTTAAGTGTAATCTGTTTTAATTTAAGATGGTAAGTCGTACTCTCGGTTAGGTAGCTAATGCTGCTGTTTTTTTCATGTTTTATCAACAAATAACGAAAATAAATTTTAATTATTTTTTATTAATTTTATTAAAAATAAAAATATAGATCAACCCTAGGTTAGTTTTGGACAACAAGAATACCTAACAAGAAGTTAAGTACATGTGCTAGTTATATTCAAGATAATTTATATAGTTCCGCTATAAATAACGATTACATCACTTAGGGTAGATTTGGTCCATTAGGTTTACGAAAACTTGTAAACCAAATGGACCAAATCTATCCCAAAAGTCTCTTTTTCCTCAAGTTTGACAACATTTTTTTCAACTTTATAGCTAGGTTTGACTACTTTAAACCTATGGTTGACTAAGATTCATCCTTTATTTATAACATGCCCAGAGGCGAAAGTCACGTAGCATGTATAGGTAAGGAATTACAGGTCTTTGAAAGAGGTATGTCGGGTCAGATTTGGTCCCTTAGGTTTACGACAGGGACCATATTTGACGGGTCCATGTCAAATATGGTCCATTTGGTTAACCTAACTTAACCTTACCTTGAACTCTGAAGAAGGAGGTGCTTCACAGAATTGCTAAAAATAAATAACATGCGTCGCTTCCGAAAGCGACGATCGCTCCAAATCGGGGTTTTAAAATGCTGCCATCATGCATCTATAGTCATTGATCAACAATCTAAAATATACTCTGGGTTTCTAAATTTGTTCCAAAATGTATACCATATGCAGCGAAGTTGATTGATAAAACCAGCGGATCCGCGGGTTGGACGGCGGAGAGTCTCCCGTTCAAAGTCAAAGAGTGGTCTTCCGCGGTTCTCCCAAGCCGCTGTCGACTGAAATAGTAAATTGCAGACAACTTGGTATAGTTTGTATGTTCTATAAAAGCAACTATATTTGTGGTTTAATATGCTGCCAAACTGATATCACTGTTGCTATGTGGGACGCGTTTTTTTGTAGACTGGGACACGTATTTTTTTTGGTAGACTGCATTTTCATGTGTGAACCAATTCAGTAGAAATTGCCCTCGAATATCCCACGATTCGATGTAAAAAGCACACGCATGCAACAATGTAGCATGTGGCTCCTCTGATGGATCATTTGTGATAAAAAATAGCCAACATGGCAAGAAAAAGGCAAATTTTGTTCTCCGACGTCGTCCAGCATGACGGGCATTTTACCACCCCTGAGCAACAGTGTGTTGCTGTGTAAGTGAACTGCTGGCTAAAATATTTTGGCCTATTATTAAAATGTATGGAATTGTCGCGCAAAATTGCGATATTAAACGCATAAGCAGTCGATAAATCGGTATGATTCGTGTGTTTGACACTTCTAAGTACCATTCTAAGTTGTTTATGACCTTGGGTCAGGTCAAGTTCATCTGAGGTCACGAGGCCAAACTCCAGATAACGGTCATTAGGCGTTGTAACACATGTTTATGTATTGTTTTCGTCTAGAACGTGAAAAATGACATTAGAACATTGTTTGTTCCATATAAACAGAAGTAAAAAGCAAAAACGAAAATGCATTTGTTATGCATGCAGTAATGCTGTGAGAGGTGGTCGATTTTTGTCATTTAAAGGTCATAGTCACTTATTTTTTAAGACATCGACTTCAAATTTGGTACACATATTCACCGAACACGTCACGATGACATATATTCCGGTTTTGGGATAATTCTGATTATTTATTTTTTATATAAAAACAAAACAAAAATGTATTTGGATTTTTCAAACTTTTGAATTAAAAAACTCACAAATCCGAGATAGCAGTTTGATATCCCGGTCTAGTGTCAGTAATTTAATTCAAGAAATTTGAAAATCTCTCAAACATTGTACTTTTGACAGCGTTTTCCGCAAACCATTATTTTTCAACAACAAAAAAAACAAAGAACATGACGTCACTCTGACGTCATTCCCAGTTGACCTGTTATAGCCCCATCTTTTTTCTTTGGCCAACATGTGTAGAATTGATGAGCGAGAAGGTACTGAAAAATTGGTGACGATACTGGTGGTGGCTTAGGAGTTATTGCAAAATAACGGGAGGGGGAATAGCCCTTCGCCTCCCAGTAAGTCGCGGGTTAAAGGAAATAGTTCACCTTCGGGAATTTTTTCAGAACACGATTTTATTATATTTTTTAATACAGTTTCTTTTTTTCTTTTTCAAAATGGTCCTACATCGCGCCAATTCAGGACAGAAGGTTGTAAATTATTGATTTTATGGTGTGCCTTATTGGTCTGCTCCATGGTCCATGGCATGCTCCATGGCAGTGCTGGCACTTTCAGACGGTACGGTACATCATATATGCGCCGTATTCCTTCGCCAAAAAGTCAAATTTCTTCGGCTGGAGAGTCTTTTCAGCCAAGATAAGTTCCAGATAAGGATTTCTCAACACGGGCTACAAAACTGCTATTTCAGTTCAAAACCCATGTTGAAGGTGAACTATTTCCTTTAAGCCCGAGTCAGACTGCCAGTCTGCAGTTCGTGGGGTCGCATAAAAATGAAAGATTATGAAAAAGTGGGGGACATGCCACCCCCGTTTCCTACTATGAACCGTATGCCTTTGTAAACCCGCCTGACGTCTGATAAAATACTCGTACCTGACGCCTAACGTTTTTTTCTTGAAGAAACCCACCAGTGTGGGCTGCACCGACCGCTTCATCACCGTATCACGGTAACCTACGCCATTTACGATAACTCTTGCTTGCAATTGCCGCCCCGTCAGCAGAGACAGCGAGGACAGCTAGAGGGCCGCACGCCAGTTTGACCACATCCATAACGATGACGTGGGATAAACTTATAAACAAAATGCAGCAGATGTTTATCGCCGTCAGTGCAGCAGCGGATCCAGAATGGGAGTTTGGGGGGGCAAAATTCCAAAAAGTCTCACCTAATTCTGGAAACTCATCGGATTTCGCTTGCTTATGCATTGAGAGCTGATTTAAAGGAAACTTTCCTTAGTAAAAGTTGCTTAGATTTGCTTCTATATCAGGAAATGTGTCAATTTTGCGCCAATTTCAGGCGGCTTGGGGTGGGGGGCAATTGCCTATTTTGCCCAACCGTAATCAGCCACTGCGTCAGTGCGTCATTTAAACGACGACGCGCCAAGCAGACAACTGCCACCAAATGTACTGCTACCAAAGTTTTCCATTATATCTCATAGAACATTTAATGGAAAAAGGAAAAGGAAGGAAAAGAAAGGTATACGATACTGCTATAAAGGCAAAGCTATATAATAATAATACATATGACATGCTATAACAGAAAACGACGAAAAAAAATGTAAGTGACATAAGGAGGCTTTCATATTTTATATAACTTTTTGTGAAGAAAATTGAAAAAGCTCATTTTTAGGGAAACTTCTGCTCGCCAAAGTTGGGGGGCTCCGCCCCCCCCCCCCCCCAGTTCCCGGGCCCCTGCCGCCGGCACTCCTCACGACTCAAGGGGCGCCAGCTCGAGAGTGGCACCTTCGGTGTCCAGACGCCCAGGAGAGGCGCCCTCAATCGTGATTCCCCCTCCCCCCGCATGTCGGTGAAGTTGGCGACGGATTCGGATTCGAAATCAGCGTCGAGTAGCGATTCGCTTCAAAATGTGGTGACAGGTCAATTGGGACACGCTGATCACGAAAATGGCATTCATTTTGACATTCACGGTAATCTTAACCGAAGTTATTGTCCGATCGCCAAAATAATGATCTCATTCGATTCCTCGGGTCAGGATCTAGCCGTAGCCTTCGCAACCTCACTCGTAGCAAATGACATTGGCCCTCAATTTCAAGATCAATGGCGATTGGACGATAACTTCGGGTCGTTTTGAGTCCTTTGACCTTGAAATTGAGGGTCAAGATCCTTTTCCACGAGTGAGGTTGCGAAGGTTACGGCAGATACTGGCCCGAGGAATCGAATGAGACCATTATTTTGGCAATCGGCCAATAACTTCGGGTCGTTTTGAGTTTTGAGTCTTATGACCTTGAAAATGAGCGTCAATGTAATTTGCCACGAGTGAGTTTGCGAAGGCTGTGGCTAGATATTGACCGGAGGAATCGAAGATGGCCATTATTTGTCAATTAGACAATAGCTTTGGGTCGATATTGACCCGAGGAATCGAATGAGACCATTATTTTGGCGATCGGACAATAACTTCAGGTTATGTGTCCTTTGACCTTGAAAATGAGGGCAAAGGTCATTTACCACAAGTGAGGTTTCGAAAGCTGCGGCTAGCTATTGACCCGAGGAATCGAATGATACCATTATTTTGTTTTGCGATCGGACAATAACTTCGGGTCGTTTTGAGCCACCCCGTCCTTTGACCTGGAAGATAATTTTGAAGACGACCTTGAATGTCAAAATGAATGTCATTTGCGTGATCAGCGTGCCCAAATTGAACTGTTCCCACATTTTGAAGCAAATCGCTACTCGACGCTGAATTCGAATCCGAATCCGTCACTAACTTCACGGACATCCCCCGCCACGTGCCCCCTAGGGCCCCCTTGGTTGCGCCCCTGTCCTCGGCCGGGGCAACTTTGAAAACAATTATCCACCCATGGCCTTGTGAGTTGTGGGAAATATCAAATATGTTATATGTATTTTTATATCTCACTAATATATAAAAGGGCGGGACCTGGACCATTGGCATCACCAGGAGGAGGTGCCTTTCTTGCAAGAAATGGCTAGTTGCTGAATAACACCATTTATGTACAACCTTAATATTGATATTGGCTGATTATTGGTGTGTGTGTGTGTGTGTGTGTGTGCTACCATGAGGTAGCCTTTGCCCACTTTGACCCAACATGATACTTTCAAGTTTGTTTTAAAGATAGCACACCTCACTGTTGCTAAAAATACGTCAGTAATGAGCTAATACAACCTATGTTCATTCTAAGGTGTTAAACTTAAATTGTACACATTATTTCGTATTTATCATTAGTCGCTTTTAATGCGACCCCCCCCCCCCCCCCGGCCTCAATTACAACCCCAACCAAAACCAAAAAGTTCCGCCTCTGCTGGCCAGGATACTTGGCACTTGCAAACAGATCACGCCTGGGGCACTGACCTCACGGGTCAGCGACCTGCAGGCGGCGGCACGGGTCGGCGCACAATCTCAAGGGGGCGGCACGGGTCGGCGCACAATCTCAAGGGGGGGGGGAGGGCACGAGTCGGCGAACAAGCTCGAGGGGGCGGCACGGGGCGGCGCACAATCTCAAGGGGGCGGCACGGTCGGCGCACAATCTCAAGGGGGCGGCACGGGTCGGCACGGGTCGGCACACAATCTCAAGGGGGCGGCACGGGTCGGCGCGCAATCTCAAGGGGGCGGCACGGGTCGGCGCACAAGCTCAAGGGGGCGGCACGGGTCGGCGCACAATCTCAAGGGGGCGGCACGGGTCGGCGCACAATCTCAAGGGGGCGGCACGGGTCGGCGCACAATCTCAAGGGGGCGGCACGGGTCGGCGCACAAGCTCAAGGGGGCGGCACGGGTCGGCGCACAATCTCAAGGGGGCGGCACGGGTCGGCGCACAAGCTCAAGGGGGCTGCACGGGTCGGCGCACAAGCTCAAGGGGGCGGCACGGGTCGGCGCACAATCTCAAGGGGGCGGCACGGATCGGCGCACAAGCTCAAGGGGGCGGCACGGGTCGGCGCACAATCTCAAGGGGGCGGCACGGGTCGGCGCACAAGCTCAAGGGGGCGGCACGGGTCGGCGCACAAGCTCAAGGGGGCGGCACGGGTCGGCGCACAAGCTCAAGGGGGCGGCACGGGTCGGCGCACAATATCAAGGGGGCGGCACGGGTCGGCGCACAAGCTCAAGGGGGCGGCACGGGTCGTCGCACAAGCTCAAGGAGTCGGCACGGGTCGGCGCACAATCTCAAGGGGCGGCACGGGTTGGCGCACAAGCTCAAGGGGGCGGCACGGGTCGGCGCACAATCTCAAGGAGCGGCACGGGTCGGCGCACAATCTCAAGGGGCGACACGGGTCGGCGCACAAGCTCAGGGGGGGGGGGGGCACGGGTCGGCGCACAATCTCATGGGGGCGGCACGGGTCGGCGCACAAGCTCAAGGGGGCGGCACGGGTCGGCGTACAATCTCAAGGGGGCGGCACGGGTCGGCGCACAAGCTCAAGGGGGCGGCACGGGTCAGCGCACAATCTCAAGGGGCGGCACGGGTCGGCGCACAAGCTCAAGGGGGCTGCACGGGTCGGCGCACAATCTCAAGGGGGCGGCACGGGTCGGCGCACAAGCTCAAGGGGGCGACACGGGTGGGCGCACAATCTCAAGGCGGCGGCACGGGTCGGCGCACAAGCTCAAGGGGGCGGCACAGGTCGGCGCACAATCTCAAGGGGGCGGCAGGGGTCGGCGCACAATCTCAAGGGGGCGGCACGGGTCGGCGCAAAATCTCAAGGGGGCGGCACGGGTCGGCGCACAAGCTCAAGGGGCGGGATGTGTCGGCGCACAATCTCAAGGGGGCGGCACGGGTCGGCGCACAATCTCAAGGGGGCGGCACGGGTCGGCGCACAATCTCAAGGGGGCGGCACGGGTCGGCGCACAATCTCAAGGGGGCGGCACGGGTCGGCGCACAATCTCAAGGGGGCGGCACGGGTCGGCACACAATCTCAAGGGGGCGGCACGGGTCGGCGCACAATCTCAAGGGGGCGGCACGGGTCGGCGCACAATCTCAAGGGGGCGGCACGGGTCGGCGCACAATCTCAAGGGGGCGGCACGGGTCGGCGCACAAGCTCAAGGGGGCGGCAGGGGTCGGCGCACAATATCAAGGGGGCGGCACGGGTCGGCGCACAATCTCAAAGGGGTATTCAGGGTATATCGGTGTAGGGAGCGGCACGCAAATACTGCATACAGCTGCTGCACATACTGCATACAGCTGTCACTATACAGCTGTTTAAAGGGATTATACGGGTTTTTCCCAGAATAATTGAGTTACATAGTAAAACGTACTTATAAAGGTGGTAAAAGTCCCACGGTAGCCACATTTTTTTCTGGAAATGACCTCTTCTGCACGTAAGGACATTCCAAAGTGCGCGGTGATGCCACCGCGTATTTTCTGCAGGACCGGCTGAGGCAGAGCCAGTCATCTCTTTTATGCTAATAAAAACACCTCACTTATGGCATATTTCCGGTAAAATAAGCAATATTTGAAAGAAAATAAACTTGTTTTGTTCCAACGACAGCAGCAGTTACCTAGTTTTCCCATAAAATTATATATTTTTCATGAATTTGCATGCCAAAAAATTAATGCGCCACCACCAAATTCTCAACGCTAAAGGCCAGAGATAAGAAAACCACAAAAACACAAAACCTCAACGAACCGTGTGTAGTAATACAAAGTCCCGTCAGTTTTGAATTGCATAATAATTTTGTGATCCAGTGTAGGGCTTGCAGATAATTCAAAACTTTAAAATTGATCTTAAAATAAAAGTGGTGGACAGTAGTGCCGATCAAGTACTAGTTATCTGATACTAGTCTCGAAAAACGCCCAAGTTTTAACGCTGATAATTTCTGAAATAATGGACTAAATGAGCATTGAGGTCCCTGTTATATGTCTTAAACGTGTTTAAAGCTCATACAACTGCAAAAGAGTGCATTTACTTTCAGGACGGAAACCCGTATAATCCCTTTAAAGAGATTATACGGGTTTTTCCCAGAATAATTGAGTTACATAGTAAAACGTACTTATAAAGGTGGTAGAGGTCCCACGGTAGCCACATTTTTCTGGAAATTACCTCTTCTGCACGTAAGGACATTCCAAAGTGCACGGTGATGCCACCGCGTATTTTCTGCAGGACCGGCTGAGGCAGAGTCAGTCATCTCTTTTATGCTAATAAAAACACATCACGTATGGCATATTTCCGGTAAAATAAGCAATATTTGAAAGAAAATAAACTTTTTTGTTCCAACGACAGCAGCAGTTACCTAGTTTTCCCATAAAATTATATATTTGTCATGAATTTTCATGCCAAAAAATGAATACGCCACCACCAAATTCTCAACGCTAAATGCCAGAGAAAAGAAAACCACAAAAACACAAAACCTCAACGAACAGTGTGTAGTAATACAAAGTCCCGTCAGTTTTGAATTGCATAATAATTGTGTGATCCAGTGTAGGACTTACAGATAATTAGAAACTCTCAAATTGATCTTAAGAAAAAGTGGTGGACAGTAGTGCCGATCAAGTTCTCGTTATCTGATACTAGTCTCGAAAAACGCCCAAGTTTTAACGCTGATAATTTCTGAAATAATGGACTAAATGAGCATTGAGGTCCCTGTTATATGTCTTAAACGTGTTTAAAGCTCATACAACTGCAAAAGAGTGCATTTACTTTCAGGACGGAAACCCGTATAATCTTCTTTTTTTTCTTTCCTTTTTTTCTTTTTTGTCTTCTAACCGCCACCCATTAATAGGTGACTAGGAGTGCCCCCGCCCTCGATCCCAACGACGCACGACATCTTAAGTTAACACCAGAGAACAAAAGAGAAAATGTCGCGGCACTC
>JAXIVJ010003232.1:37500-96743 GCA_036785665.1 Chirona hameri | reverse complement strand
ATATATATATATAATATATATTTATATATATATATATATATATATATATATATATATATATATATATATATATATAATATATATATATATATATATATATATATATATATATATATATATATATATATATATATATATATATATATATATATATATATATATATATATATATATATCTATATATATATATATATATATATATATTTATATATATATATATATATATATATATATATATATATATATATATATATATATATATATATAATATATATATATATATATATATATATATATATATATATATATATATATATATATATATTATATATATATATATATATATATATATATATATATATATATATATATATATATATATATATATATATATATATATATATATATATATATATATATAATATATTTATATATATATATATAGATATATATATATATAGATATATATATATATATATATATATATATATATATATATATATATATATATATATATATATAGATATATATATATATATATATATATATATATATAGATATATATATATATATATAGTATATATATATATATATATATATATTATATATATATATATATTATATATATATATATATATATATATATATATTATATATATATATATATATATATATATATATATATATATATATATATATATATATATATATATATATATATATATATATATATATATATATATATATATATATATATATATATATATATATATATATATATATATATAGTATTGACATTTAGTAAGTCAACTTGACTATTCGGCCGTTGGGCCTCCCCCCAACCGATTTCATAAAGTTCCACCACTGTAGGCACCTAAATACTTAGAGAAGGTAACTAACTCATACTTTGATTCATAAACCACACAGTAAACGCACACATTTTTCACACGTAAAATTATCAAAAGGTACTCACCTTTTCCTAATTTCTAGGCTATACCATATCAAAAACTAAATCATAAACAAACATTTGCATGACCTCCGGATGTCCCAAATATCATTGTCGCATCGGCGCCGCTTTATTCCACATGCTTTATAAAAAATAATACCTAATGCAAAATCAAAATAAATGTTCTATTCGCTTAAAAGGCGAAACGTAGTCATTAATTCTTTTGGAACTTGGAATTTGCAATTAGAATACATATTATAAATATCATTTTATAATCAAAATAAACAACACGCGTGTCAAATTGGTTCACATTCACATTCACATTCGGAAACACATTCGCGGACTATTTGGATTAGCTTCAAAATTGGAACACACACAGACCTAGTGATCATTCTGGTAAAATCTTAGAGTCGCACATTCAAAATCAAAGGAGTTAGAGCAAGTCAGATAGGTTTAAGGTCAAACAGCGGACTATTCCGATGTGCATGAAAATTGGCACACCGGTAGAACATAACCTCCTTATCACGCTCATGAAATCTTAGAGTCGCACATTCAAATCAAAGGATTTGGAGCAGGTCATATGTTTAAGGTCAAACAGCAGACTATTCTGGTTTGCATGAAAAATGGCACACAGGTAGAGCATAGCCTCCTTATCACGCTCATAAAATCTTAGAGTCGCACATTCAAAATCAAAGGAGTTAGACAAAGGAGTCGTCACTTCTCTTTAATGTTGAGTGATTGAATCAAGATTGAATCATTCATTATGTTAATGTTGAGTGATTGAATCATGATTGAATCATTCATTATGGTAATGTTGAGTGATTGAATCATGATTGAATCATTAATTACGGTAATGTATAGTGATTGAATCATGATTGAATCATTCATTATGGTCCGTGAATCACTGTGAATCGATTCATGACAAATATGAATCATTGATAGGTCTGGCTCTGGATGGGCCTGGGCCTGACAATTTTGAAAGTAATGCGCGCGTCGCACAAGCTCAGGTCAGAGCTCAAAATATTTTAACCAGCAGTTCACACTGTTGCTGTGGCTGTGGTTTTTTTTTGTTAGGATAGTTGGTTCATGCAAGTCATGTTATATATTTATCATGTTACATATACATATACATTGGTACATATACATCAGAGCCAGACACGCCACTAGCTACACTCGAGCATCATTGGCCGAGTTGAAGAGGATGTAGCCGGCCGAGCTCTGCACGGCGCTGCTGTTTAGCGATTACACCTCTTGGTCGTCGAACTTGTGCCAGCGCCCCGAGTTGACGCCGCTACAGAAGGTAGTGTAATGGCCGCTCTCTGTCGAGCCGAAGTGGTTCACCACGCCGTAGAGGTGGTACTTGTGGCAGTAATGCGCCTCCTTGCTGATGACGTAAGGTGACATGTCGAGGTTTTCCAGCGGGAATTGCACGTTGGACTGGTTTTTCCTCCAGAGGCCATCACTGTAAAACCTCTGAATGTGGATGATGAGCACTGGTGGCAGGTGCCAGATGTCCAGCCGCTTGGTGGCCTCCGTGCTGCTCTTGCACTTTGGACACGTCCAGCGCTGATGGTGTCTCCGGCCAGGTACAGCTCGATGCACTCCTGCAGCGAACAGCAGCTCGACCTAGCAGGCATAGACACCGAGAGGTGTGAAAACGTCTCGAACTTGGTCGAATGGTTGCCACAGTGCGAGCATCGCAACGTCGACTTGTACTGGACCCAGAAAAGGTTCAGGATGAACGAGCGGTTGCTGCCCTTGAAGTCTTCCATGCGACCTTGGCAGCGTGCGCGTCCGGCACACCGTCGTTCTCCTGCTCCTTGAGCGGCTGTTTGCAGTGCGCCTCATTCAAGTCCTCGTGCAGGGAATCCAGCAGGAACATGAGGAACTCATGGGCATCCTGCTGTGTCGAGCCGCAGAAGCGCGCGTGGTGTCTGCCCATCACGTCATTTAGGTCGTGCAGCGCCACTGACTTGTTTTGGCCACTCCAGAGGACTTTGATAGCCGTGGCCATCTCTTGCGCCACCATACCGCGCGAGGGCTCGCTATCGTAGTTGATGAAATCCGTTCATTGTTTCACATTCATAGTATACAAGTAAATATGCTAGGATATTGATTGCAAATTTGTGAAAATAATGATATGCTTAACCTGAACGGGCCGGACTGGGCCTGGGCCTCAATATTATGAATTTGACCGGGCCTGGTCCGGGCCTGGGCTTGATGTTCATGGGCCTGGGCCGGGTCGGGCTGGGGGTTGGTGGGCCCGTGACGCACACTGCTTCAAAGTGCCTCCGTCCCCACCTATTTTCGGAAGGTGGTTACGCCCAGTAACCTTGGTTACGCCTATGCTGACGAGCCGTCTCCAAAGCTGAATTTGTGACATAGCCTCATTCGTAACGCTTTGGTTCTCCACAGCATGCGGACACGTGCATGACCGCGTAAGCGTAATCACCTTCCGAAAGAAGGTGGGGACGGAGGCACTTTGAAGTCGACTCTTGCCCATGGGCGTAATGTTAAAATCCGAAAATGTTACTGGGACTGATCCCCAGTGACCCCAGTGGTGGTTACGCGCCTGCATGACCACCGGCCGTGGCACAGAGCAGCTGCAGCCTGCTCTGATATTTTGTGACCCGCGCCCCTCAACCTACTCCGTCCTCTCATCCCAAGTCGTCCCGGGGATGTACCCTACCAGCATGCACGGATGTTATAAATTGATGTTATTAAAGCTGGAAATGTGCGCTTTCTCGTTTTTCCAAATTTTGCTCCTATCACATCCTTGCCAGCTGCCACTGGATCAGCACACATCTTGTTGGTGCGCTTTACCGATTAACGCCCACCGTCACCAAACATATGGAAAGAGTGAAATTGGAACCTCAAACGCATTCACATTCAGCCATTTTAGCACATCAAGCCGGGGCAGTGATACCAGTTGTGGTACGAAGAGTTTCATGCCAAATCCTTCGTTGAATATTGTATACAAATACATTCATATATACTTTCGCTGAAGATAACGTTTTAGCTCTGGTTGTATTTCGTATTTTCCTAAGGATATTCCTAGATTATATGTCCAGTGAGATATGCAGTTTTGTTAAAGGGCTAACGTTTTAATGATCATCGTTCTCGCCTTCGAGCATCTGAATCACTTACGGCTCTTGGTGACGACATGCGCGCAGTAAGTGACATCCAGATCGCGGAGAGGCTCATATTCTTGATGGCATAGCGTAGCTCCGTGTACGTGTTACAACTTACAAGTCCATCATATTTTGATAATTTAGTGACTAAGCAATTTACATTATCGTACGAACGCTAAGCCGAGAGGTTAAGACGTCTGGTTCTCACGTGGGGAGCCCGTGTTTCGAACCCCGCGGGGTTCGAAACACCATAGCTCTACCGCGGTATAGAGCTATGGCCCCTGGGCGCTAATATGACCATCATCATCATCATTTATTTAGGAAACCATCCACAACGTGGCTATTACGGCTCCTGTACAGTACATGTGGTAAGGACATTTGTTTTACACGACACAATACAGTTTGCATAGGCACTATTTGGAGGCACTCGCTCACGTCACTCATTCGGTTATTGCCAATGCGGCTACAAATTCGCACCTGGACGGAGCAGCTTTCACGGTTGATGGCAGCGCATTCCACGTGCCGACTGCTCGGTACGAGAAACCCTTCTGGGTCTGAGCCATTCTGCATTTCGGAAGATGAAGGTCTCCGGCGTCGGCAGCCCTTGTGCTCCTGGCCGATACGTCAGCCCGCTTGGCGAACATGTTTCGCAGCGCCTTAGGGCACTGTCGACTGGTCAGGGCTTTGTGGACGTTGGTACAGTCGTGTCGGACGACCAGTACCTCTACTCTCTCCCACCCGAGAGACGTGAGAGCTGGCGAGATGTGTTCTCTACGTCGCACGCCGGTGACGAGCCGAGCGGCAAAGTTCAGGGACTTCTGAACGCGATGCAGACGGCACTGGGCAGCCCCTCCCCAGGCGGACAGGCAGTAAAGGATATGAGGAAAAACGTGTGTTTGGACGAGGAGTTTAAGGACGTCAGGAGTGAGGTGATGGCGGATTTTATACAAAGATGCGGTGATTGCATTGCACCTCCGTACCACCATGGATACATGAGGATCCCAGTTGAGGTGCTGGTCGAGGAGGACTCCCAACACTTTGATGGTAGGGGATGGGGTGACGGTCGAGCCAGAGACGTTGATGCTGAAATTTTTCGCCATTTTGAGGGAGGATTTTGTACCAATGAGAGCAAAGTCAGTCTTGTCCGGATTCATTTTTAGGCTGTTAGCTTGGAACCAGTTTTGAAGGCATTGGATAGACTCCTCGACCCGCGTCTTGAGGTCGGATAGGCCGATGGGGTCAGGGAGGGAGTGGTCCAGAAGTTGGGTATCATCAGCATAGGATAGGAGACGGCCGTGGAGGAGGAAGGAGGACAGATCGTTGATGAATATGAGGAAGAGGATGGGTCCGACGATGGAGCCCTGGGCCACTCCGTGGGTGAGCGGAAGAATGGAGGAGCCGCCTGTCACAGTCTGCCTCCGCTCGCTGAGGTAACTCTGGAACCAGCCTGTCGACTGGATACCACACCATCCAAGTTTTGTGAGGAGGACGCCATGATCGACGCTGTCGAACGCTTTACTGAGGTCAATTGTTGTTAGCGACGCGACGTGGCCTCTGTCGATGGTCTGACTGATCCATTCGACAACGTCGAGCACGGCGTCCTCTGTACAGTGGTTGGGCCGGTATGCATACTGCATAGGAGAGAGCACGTGGTTATCGAGCAGGTATGGTACGAGTTGGAGCGATACAACCTTTTCAGCAATTTTCGACAGAACTGACAGAATCGAGATTGGCCGAAAGTTGTTAACATTGGCTCGGTCGCCGGACTTGTAAATGGGGACAACACGCGCGATTTTCCATGCAGTGGGGAACACCTCAGTGACTATGGAGTGGTTTATCAGATGGAGTAAGCGAGGACCTATGACGGGGAAACACTTCTTGACTGCGAACAGAGGCACATCATCCACACCAACCGCCTTGGAACCACTCATCCGACCTATGGCATTCCATAACTCGGGGAGGATGGCAGGGCGCAGCGTCAGGGCAGATGCCCAGACTCGGGCGGCCGGGGCCCGGTGGTGGCGCCACCGTCGCGGGCGACCTCTGCTGCTATGCGCGAGCCGACGGACGCGAAGTGCGTGTTGAATACGTCTGCGCGATCAGCGGCGTCGTCGGCTCCCGATGAGGCTCCACCTGGCGGCCGGAACGCGAAGGCTTTGATGCGGCTCCAGAACTGGCGTCGATCGGTCGTCAGGGAATCGCACAGGTACTGCCGTTTTGCGCGGATGATGACGCTCTTCAGCCTGTTGCGACTCTGCTGATGCCTGAGTCGTGCCTCTGGTGTCCTGCTCTCGGTCCATGCCTTTCGGGCGGCGTCCCTGTCCTCCATCGCCGCCGCAACCTCCGGGTTGTTGCGAAGCCATGGACAGTCGGGGCGTCGTCGGGTCACCGTGATCTGAGGGCAGTGACCGTTGACGGCAGCATTCCAAACCGCCATGAAGGCGGTGAGCTTTTCATCTGCAGTCGCAGCGGCGTGGAGCCGTCCCCAGTCGGCCATTAGCAGGGTCAGGCACATAGCGTCCCAATCGACGCGGCTCCAGGCCCGTAAAGTGACAGGAGCTGGGCGCGTGGGGCGTTGCCGACTGAGCTGTGTCCGAAGCAGGATAGGCTGGTGATCGGCGATGGCTTCGGGGAGAACTAAGGACGATGTTGGGACATCAGTCAAGTTAGTTAAACACAGATCTAGCAGCGTTGGTGTAGGGTGGATGTGGGTGGGTTGATCCACCAGCTGTCTCAGACCCAGGTCATTCATAATGGACTGTAGTCCACGGGATGCCGGCTTCTCGGTGTTCATCCATGTCGATGTTGTAGTCGCCCATGGCGACGACTGGCTTGCTGGTGGATATGCTGCCTGAAGTTGCTGCTCGATCAGCTCCAGACCCCGTCTGACTGACGCGCCGGGTGGCCTGTAGAGGGCGCCGACGACTACAGAGCGTCGACCTGCGCCCGTCACAGAGATCCAGAGTGACTCGACAGCGGCGTCGGCGCCGCCGATGTCCAGCTTCGTGACTCGTAGGTTGTCACGGGTCAGGATGGCGACGCCGCCGCCACGTAATGCCTTGTGGGTGTGCGGTTCAGCAGAGCGGTCACATCTGGCTATGCAATACCCAGGAAGACCAGTACTCTGTTTGACACGCCCGCTTGCAGCCACGTTTCCGATATGCACAGAATGACCAATCACCAATGTGTTCGCTGGCGAGTAGCGCTCCATAAGAGTTGGCGACCAAGTGGGTCGTCAATTCTTTTATAAAGAAGGAAAAGGATCGTACAAACGCTAAATGTATAACCGTATTTTCTGGAGGTGATATGTTATACCACGTTATGGTTATCCAGATTTGTGCACACGGTTCATTTGGTCGTCTTATGATCCTATTCCTATGTAACAAAAGCGAAATTAGGTTACAAACCTGATCCGGTAAACAACAGGCTAGCGTTCCGCGCATTTACCATTCGTCGGTGCACGGAGAGCTGTGACAAAACGATAACGGAGACGCCAAACGTCCTCGTTTGAAGCAGGCTCATTCCTACCGTTGGGTAAATAAATAACACTTTAATTTCGATGTCCGTTTAATATCATCTTTAGAACTTGCGTCAGCATATTTCAGGTCAATAAAGTATTTTATATATGCTTAGGCGTTACTTTTTTACATCCTACCGTTTGTGTGGTATATACCGTTATGACACGGCCGTCTCCAAAACAGGTGCTTGTCAGTTATCGGCTCTCGACGTCATGCTATCATGCTGTTCCAACTATGATTGTTTTAAATTATGAGTCTTTGCAACGAAATTTCTGAGAACGTGAGAACCAGAAATTAAATCTGAAGGCCATGGGTACGTACTACGTAGCCAAAGGGAGATAGGACACGGGGGCCACCCCCCACCCCCCCCCCCCAGAGCAAACCAAATTTGCACTAGATAAAATGAGATTCTCTGACGACCCGACCCCCCCCCCCCCCGGTCAACAACATTGAGAAAAATCCTGGCTACGTGCCTGCTGAAAACCATTTTTTGTTGTCCCCCAAAACTGGGTGGCTGGATCCACCCCTGGGGGGGGGGGGCTTCCCCAGCCCCCTGGATACTGGATACTCTGGTTGTAAGGACTCTCCTGCTGAATATATTGGATGCTTTGGCCTGTCATTCAGCGTTGCGTCAAAAACGTAGCGCTGTGTCGAGAAGCTTCATATGTAAGCATGTGATAAAAGCAGCGTTACTGGACCAGCGAGCGAACTCTTCGCCACTGACAATATTATTCTAGTTGTGTAAGGCAATGATGAAGTAATCATTACATTTGTACTTACTAATTTTATAAATAATTATTTTAACCAAGTTCCTAGCTTTTTACAGCCCACTTCTATTTTTCTTTCGAAGCACACAATGTAGTGGACCAAGCACCATATCCTCATGCGACCAAAGCGCTAACTGGAACTCACACCCTGTTCCGATGGATATGGGGGCCGGGACGAATTTTTGCAGAGGCCCGCCGAGGGATTTGAACCCTGGTCCCCGGCACAGAAAGCAAATGTCTTTATACCAATGTGCCATATTGCTCCCCTGAAGCACACAATATCAATACAACATGCACCATTTTCGAATTTTGCGCCACTTTCGCAATCTATACTGAAAATGCGTGTCTATGTTATCGAAATATATTGCTTTCGATAACAAATTGGGAGGGTACCTATATCTGGATAATTTAGCCAAATATTTTTAGCAAAAAAATAGCCGAAAGGTGGGGAAGCCATGGCTTTCCGGCCCCCTTGTTCTTACGCTTGTGACATTTTCGCTCAGGTCAAAATTGAGGTCACCAGAGGTCATCAAAGGTAAAATTTTCCAAGTTTAGGACTTCGCTCCAGAAACACCCCAAATGTCTCGGGAACTATGATAGGTTTAAACAAACGTAGAAACGCAGACGAAAGCTCTTGAAAAATGATATCGCGTAGGTGTCCTACAATTGCATATAAGGTCAATAGTTTAGGCTCCAGAGGTAACTGAAGGTCATGTTGCCATTTTCTTCCCAAAAGTTGCTCGTGCATAACTTTTTACCTAATAAAGATAGGGCAATAATTGAAAATCCATCGTGTTTGCCTCGTCAAGACGATCCGGACCATACTTATGGTGACCGGATCGGGTCAAGTTCAAAATATGACCTCAGGTCAAGGTCATTTGGTGACCCAGGTTGGTCATGATGCATATAGAGAGACGCATCTCGACGAGATAAACACTTGTGTTCTCAGTCACACGTCTCTAGCTAACACTTCTCTAGCTTTCCCGTTTGTTACTAGCATTTCCTAAAATTTCAGGAGGCGCATCCAAACGCCCCCCTCCCCAGCACGGCGCGTGTTAGGCCTAGTACACTGTGCTTGGATCCATGTAAAATAAAACGCGCGTGCATCAGCGTTGTCGGCGCCAGGAGGAAGCCAAATACATTTCAGTAAAATTACGGCCAGACCATTTATGTTACTGGACTAGTGACTAACACGAGAGTATTTTGTTTTGCTCCCTCACGTATTTCGCAATATCTCGTAAACCACCTCCAATATCGTCCCCGAACTTTCAGTACCCGAATATTCACATCAAGCACCGCTCACTAAACGGCTAAACGTTTTAGCAATGACAATTGACAAGGGCAAAATGTCAATGCCTCTTGCCATTTTCACACATTCCTATTCCGAACTCCAAACGAAAAACGTCAACATTTCATTCCAACTGACCATTTGTGCGTTCAAGTTGGGGAGGGGACAATAAGATGTTTTTTTTTGTGTTGAGCAATAAGTTCCATGAATAGAGGTAATTCGTCACGATTCGACACAAATAGTCCATCTGAAGATAATTATAATATAAACATTTCAGGTATCGCTATCTCTAATTCTGCACCTTCAAATGGTTCCGCAAACTTGTACGGACAGTCCGTACAAGTTTTTGGAGGTTCGCCAACTTGTACGGACACTGTCCGTAGTCCGTACTGTCCGTATAGTGGTGGCGACGCCCATGACGGTAGCTACGCGCCCGGGGGGGGGGGGGGGGGGGGGGGGGCGGTCGCCTTTCATACCGATCGGGCCCACAGAAGATCCGAAAACGCTACTGCTACGCTGAAACTGAGAACCTATCAGAGATAGAAACACCAATCGACCATTCACAAATCGACGCGGCGTGGTCGGAAACGATGCCGTTTCGTGTTTCATACCGATCGAGCCCAAAGAAGGCCCACCAGGACCCAAAGAAGAGTCAAACCAAGATAACTGGTCAAACACGCAAAAACGCTCGCATGCTGCCGTGCGATCGGCCCGACCGACTTGAGTGACATCTTGCGGTAGGATTTCTAAGCTTTCGAGCGGTGCCTCCCATTCGAAGGCCGCTCTCGACGACCGTTGATGCATGCATGACCTTGGTGTCTGAGTGTCTATAGTGTGTGCTGTAATTTGTGGCGTAACCTCCAACTCAGTCGTGTAAGACATGACGTCACAGGTTCAGAGTCATCGAGAAACAACGAATTAGCAGCACCTTGGATTGCCTTTTATTCTGGCTGGCCTGGCCTGCACCGCTGCACCTTCCTTGCAAAATAAATGCATCAATACATGTTCTTAAACTTCTCAAAAGTAATTTTGCATGCACAGAAACATAAATTATTAAAGATAAGCTTATCTGCCAGCAGACTTGTATACGATTCAACTCTGATTGAGTCGCGACGCAAGAATCGAGCAGTTTTTGCGACTCAAACTGATTGAGTCGCTAACATTTTTAAGGACTTGGCGTTGAATCGTAATTGAATCGAAGAGCTCAGGTAGAAACCATGACTGAGTCGACAACACATATTTATAGAGTTGACTGAGTCGGGTTCGCGACTCAATCAACAAACATGTTAAGCTCAAAAGAAACCTCCAAACTTCAATTTTTCAACCATGTAGGTAATATGACAGTGGCGTACCCAGGATTCACTCCAGGAGGGGACAATTTTTGATCAAGGGGGCATAAGGTACCCCCACCAAAAAAACTCACCAGATTTGGGCCACTATATTTTTAGAGGGGCATATTTTCAACATTTTTTTCGAAAACAAAAATCATTCATTTTTTCGACCAAAGGGGGCACGTACGGACCTTCAGGGAGGGGCAATTGTCCCGTTTGCTCCCCCCCCCCCCCCCCTTGGGTACTATGCTCCCCTGAGCAAAAATGGCCCCCTCCTGGAGTGAATCCTGGGTATGCTAGTGGTAATATCCATGAACAATTTCAACATGTAAATACAGATGCAGCACTATCAAATCACTTATAACAGTTTTAAGTTGCAACTGTAGTCCCGAGAAACTACGGCGCCTTGGGCGCCGGCAAATCCTTTGCAAGAACGGCGTTGCGGTGCCGCGGTTCCCGAGGGCGCCGTTTCCTAAGGCAAGGGGCTTCAGCCCCTACGGCCCCCTGGATCCGCCACTGGCCCTACGCCCCCCCCCCCACTGGATCCGCCACTGGCCGGAACCACTGCGGCGGCGGCCGAGTCGGGAACGACAGGTATCCAGTGACGTCACTCTAGTATTGGTAAAGTGGTACAGTAAAATGCCCGGACGGTTCTACCTTACTTATACGGCCTTGGGTGTTCGGAAGTTGTTGTTTTTTTTCTGCAAGAGAGTAAGTTATTAAACGCGCCCTAACCCAACAACAACAACAACAGTAAGTTATTAAGATACCTTGCAAGAGAGTATTCTAAGTACCGTGTGTAAGAGTAAATCGTTGCTGTCTCAAATATGATCTGATTCATATCAGTATTATCGCAGAGCTTGGTAAGAATCGTCAGTGCTGATCATTTAATGAAATAGCAATCAATTTCAATCTCAAGTCATGCCTTGATTTGAAAGAGCTTATGCTGATGTCAATCACAATGATAATGTTGATGTGTTGGGTGAATTCAAACCAGTGTCCTATGATTGCAAAATTTGGGTGGAAAACGGCACCCTGTGGGTAATATTTGTCCACTCTTTTTACCCAGTTTTCCTTACCTTACCTTACCTTGCCTTACCTTACCAAATATTTTTAGTATGCTGATTCCAAATTTGATACCCATTTGTGGGGCAAATGTAGCCTAAACTAACCTACACTAACCATTACATCAAATATAAAGTCTGTCAGTTAGGATTATTTGGTGGTTGATTTGCTCCACAAATGACTATTAGATTTGGAATCAGCACACTAATAACATTGGAGAGTGCACAATTTATGCATGAACTTGTAGGTGGACTCTGTTGATGGACTTGTTGGATGCTGTTGATGGACCCTGTGGTTGGCTGTGGTTTGGCGGTCAGCAGTGTTGGCAGCAGTGGGGATAACAGAAAGTGGCGATGGGGCAAAAGGTATCACAACACACAGCTGTGGTTCCTGCGGTCGGTACAAAGCGACCGCAGGATGAAATGTCGCTTAAAGTGGCACATTCAGTGTTCATAAGATTAAGACACCTGCAGCCTGCCTGTGATGACGCATGATCAAAGGGGCGGGGCTTAGAGCCTGCGGTTGACCACTGAACCGCAGGGACCATGAACAGTACTCAAGTAAAATAATACCACTGAGTCATCTGGTGACATACAACCACTTATTTTGTGGTTCAGAATTTGACCATGCTATTACACTTGGTTTTTGGTGAGGATGCAAATTGACAAGCTTTATATAAATTATCAAAACAGCTTAGTATTGGTATAAACACAGCAACATTATGTAACTTTTAGTTTAGACACCTATGCCACCAGCCTCCAGTTGCATGCATAAGTAAAACCCACAAACCCACACCTGGCCTACATACTTGTTGAAAATGTGGGACACCATATTTTAAACTAAATGTACCCAAAATTTGTTTAACCAAGATGTCTTTGTTTTAGCCTACCTTACCTAACATATCCATGCCTAACCTAATCTAGCCTAACATTACCTGTAGCCCACTATACCTAATTTTACCTTGATTTGCTCCATAAATTGGAACTAAATTTAAAATAAGCTCATCAGAAAATCCCAGTCAATATATAGCATATGCGTTTGGCTGGTATAGTAGTGTAGGCACCTTAAGCAAAAATACCTAACTTTCTTACAAATATTTCAATGTGCTCCCTAGGTAGGATGTGTTCTGCTAGATGTGCCCACAAAGAAAATACCAAGACATGCGAAACAGGGACTGACACTGCAATAAGTGCATGGCTGACCCCTGTCTGTCCGTCCGTCCTCAGACTGTGCGTGTAACACGGCGTCACAATGAGTGACCAGCACGAGGGCCTGGTGCCGTCCGGGCCGGGGCCGGGCGGCACGGGAGGCCGCGGCAGCAGCGAGGTGAACCACGTCAGCCAGCTGTCTCAGGACCTCGCCCAGCTGTGTCGCTCAGAGGACTTCTGTGATGTGGTGCTCAATGTCGACGGACATCGGTTCAGCGTGCACCGTGCGGTGCTGGCCGCCCGCAGCGAATACTTCAGGTCAGTCAGTTGACGGGCCGTTGTCGTCTGTGAGCATCTTGTAGCCACTCTCGTCACCCGTCCCTGCCATCAGCGCTGCTTCGCCTCCCCCTGAATATTTCACATTGTTTTTTTCCGACATTGATAACGTGGTCTGTATTCAGATTTGTAGCATAATGATGACTTGCCATCTTGTTCTGTCCCGTCTCGTCCCGGCACACCCGTTGTCCGGTACTGTGCTGTCCCGTCTCTGCTGTCCTGTCCCGTCTCGTCTCGTCACACCCGTTGTCCGGTACTGTGCTGCAGTGCGCTGCTGTCCTGTCTCGTCTCGTCCTGTCACACCCGTTGTCCGATACTGTGCTGTCCCGTCTCTGCTGTCCTGTCCCGTCTCGTCTCGTCACACCCGTTGTCCGGTACTGTGCTGCAGGACGCTGCTGTCCTGTCCCGTCTCGTCCTGTCACACCCATTGTCCGGTACTGTGCTGCAGGGCGCTGCTGTCCTGTCCTGTCCCGTCACGTCACACCCGTTGTCCGGTACTGTGCTGTCCCGTCTCTGCTGTCCTGTCTCGTCTCGTCCCGTCACACGCGTTGTCCGGTACTGTGCTGCCACGTCTCTGCTGTCCTGTCTCGTCTCGTCCCGTCACACCCGTTGTCCGGTACTGTGCTGTCCCGTCTCTGCTGTACTGTCCCGTCTCGTCCCGTCACACCCGTTGTCCGGTACTGTGCTGTCCCGTCTCTGCTGTTCTGTCTCGTTTTGTCCCGTCACACCCGTTGTCCGGTACTGTGCTGTCCCGTCTCTGCTGTCCTGTCCCGTCTCGTCCCGTCACACCCGTGGTCCGGTACTGTGCTGTCCCGTCTCTGCTGTCCTGCCCCGTCTCGTCCCGTCACACCCGTTGTCCGGTACTGTGCTGTCCCGTCTCTGCTGTTCTGTCCCGTCTCGTCCCGTCACACCCGTTGTCCGGTACTGTGCTGCAGGGCGCTGCTGTCCTGCCCCGTCTCGTCCCGTCACACCCGTTGTCCGGTACTGTGCTGTCCCGTCTCTGCTGTCCTGTCCCGTCTCGTCTCGTCACACCCGTTGTCCGGTACTGTGCTGCAGGACGCTGCTGTCCTGTCCCGTCTCGTCCCGTCACACCCGTTGTCCGGTACTGTGCTGCAGGGCGCTGCTGTCCTGTCCTGTCCCGTCATACCCGTTGTCCGGTACTGTGCTGTCCCGTCTCTGCTGTCCTGTCTCGTCTTGTCCCGTCATACCCGTTGTCCGGTACTGTGCTGTCCCGTCTCTGCTGTCCTGTCCCGTCTCGTCCCGTCACACCCGTTGTCCGGTACTGTGCTGTCCCGTCTCTGCTGTCCTGTTCCGTCTCGTCCCGTCACACCCGTTGTCCGGTACTGTGCTGTCCCGTATCTGCTGTCCTGTCCCGTCTCGTCCCGCCACACCCGTTGTCTGGTACTGTCCTGCAGGGCGCTGTTGTCCTGTCCCGTCTCGTCCTGTCACACCCGTTGTCCGGTACTGTGCTGTCCCGTCTCTGCTGTCCTGTCCCGTCTCGTCCCGTCATACCCGTTGTCCGGTACTGTGCTGCAGGGCGCTGCTGTCCTGTCTCGTCTCGTCCCGTCACACCCGTTGTCCGGTACTGTGCTGTCCCGTCTCTGCTGTCCTGTCCCGTCTCGTCCCGTCACACCCGTTGTCCGGTACTGTGCTGCAGGGCGCAGCCTGCTGTCCTGTCCCGTCTCGTCCTGTCACACCCGTTGTCCGGTACTGTGCTGCAGGGCGCTGCTGTCCTGTCTCGTCTCGTCCTGTCACACCCGTTGTGCTGTACTGTGCTGCAGGGCGCTGCTGTCCTTTCTCGTCTCGTCTCATCACACTCGTTGTGCTGCAGGGCGCTGCTGTTCGGCGGCATGAAGGAGTCCCGAGAGAAGGAGGTGACGCTGAGCGGCGCCTCAGTGGAGCCCTTCAGAGTCCTGCTGCAGTACATCTATACTGGACAGATGTCCCTGGTCGGGCTAAAGGTGAGGCTCCGCGGTGTGTCTGCATCGCTCGCGATACATTTACACGGGAGAGCAGCAGCAGCCTGTCGTTGGAGACGGAGGACTCCCGGTGTGGTGGTGCTGAGTTACTGTTGGTGCTGAGTTACTGTTGGTGCGGAGTTACTGTTGGTGCTGAGTATAGTTAGCCGTCTGCGGACAGTCAGTGACTGAGCTGATGTGATATCAGTTGGCAGCTCTGTTAGTGGCTGATGTGGTGATATCAGTTGGCAGCTCTGTTAGTGGCTGATGTGGTGATATCAGTTGGCAGCTCTGTTAGTGGCTGATGTGGTGATATCAGTTGGCAGCTCTGTTAGTGGCTGATGTGGTGATATCAGTTGGCAGCTCTGTTAGTGGCTGATGTGGTGATATCAGTTGACAGCTCTGTTAGTGGCTGATGTGATACCAGTTGGCAGCTCTGTTAGTGGCTGATGCAGTGATGTCAGTTGGCACCTCTGTTAGTGGCTGATGTGGTGATATCAGTTGGCAGCTCTGTTAGTGGCTGATGTGGTGATATCAGTTGGCAGCTCTGTTAGTGGCTGATGTGGTGATATCAGTTGGCAGCTCTGTTAGTGGCTGATGTGGTGGTATCAGTTGGCAGCTCTGTTAGTGGCTGATGTGGTGATATCAGTTGGCAGCTCTGTTAGTGGCTGATGTGGTGATATCAGTTGGCAGCTCTGTTAGTGGCTGATGTGGTGATATCAGTTGACAGCTCTGTTAGTGGCTGATGTGATACCAGTTGGCAGCTCTGTTAGTGGCTGATGCAGTGATATCAGTTGGCAGCTCTGTTAGTGGCTGATGTGGTGATATCAGTTGGCAGCTCTGCTAGTGGCTGATGTGATGATATCAGTTGGCAGCTCTGCTAGTGGCTGATGGGATGATATCAGTTGGCAGCTCTGCTAGTGGCTGATGTGGTGATATCAGTTGGCAGCTCTGTTAGTGGCAGACTGTCTGGGCTGGCCGGACGAAAAGCAGCCATGTCACTCTGCACATATCACTGCCTGCAGCACCCCGTCCACCCTCTCTCTCTGTACACCACCAGAGGCCACGCCACCTGCCATATGTTGGAGGAGACTGGGGTGGATTAGCATGTTTAGGTGATTCTTTCTATGCAACATCCCTAGACCTTTGCTAAGTTCGGATAAATAACTTTGGGTGACCACGTCCGCCGTCCCCCGGCGCCGGAGCCCATGCTGCACTGTTGCTCGTCACACGACCTCCCGTGACCTCAGCCGACCTCTCGTGTTCCCTCTACCCCCAGGAGGACACCGTGTTGGACATGCTGGGCCTGGCGCACCAGTACGGCTTCAGCCAGCTGGAGGAGGCGGTGTCACAGTACCTGGAGGCGGCGGTGCGCACGAGCAACGTGTGCGTCATATACGATATGTCCTGGCTCTACCGGCAGGCGGCGCTGCTGGCCGTCTGCCAGACGTTCATGGACAAACACGCGGCGGCAGTGCTGCAGCACCCCAGCTTCACCACCATGTCAGACGTGAGTTTCACGGTGTCATGCCACTGTGTCAGGTGTCGGACGGCACTCCAGCTTCACCACCATGTCAGACGTGAGTGTCACGGTGTCATGACACTGTGTCAGGTGTCGGACGGAATCCCAGCTTCACCACCATGTCAGACGTGAGTGTCACGGTGTCACGGTGTCATGACACTGTGTCGGGTGTCAGACGGCACTCCAGCTTCACCACCATGTCAGACGTGAGTGTCATGGTGTCACGGTGTCATGACACTGTGTCGGGTGTCAGACGGAATCCCAGCTTCACCACCATGTCCGACGTGTGTCACGGTGTCATGACACTGTGTCAGGTGTCAGACGGCACTCCAGCTTCACCACCATGTCAGACGTGAGTGTCACGGTGTCATGACACTGTGTCGGGTGTCAGACGGCACTCCAGCTTCACCACCATGTCCGACGTGTGTCACGGTGTCATGACACTGTGTCGGGTGTCAGACGGCACTCCAGCTTCACCACCATGTCCGACGTGAGTGTCACGGTGTCATGACACTGTGTCAGGTGTCAGACGGCACTCCAGCTTCACCACCATGTCAGACGTGAGTGTCATGGTGTCACGGTGTCATGACACTGTGTCGGGTGTCAGACGGCACTCCAGCTTCACCACCATGTCCGACGTGAGTGTCACGGTGTCATGACACTGTGTCAGGTGTCAGACGGCACTCCAGCTTCACCACCATGTCAGACGTGAGTGTCATGGTGTCACGGTGTCATGACACTGTGTCGGGTGTCAGACGGCACTCCAGCTTCACCACCATGTCCGACGTGAGTGTCAGGGTGTCATGCCACTGTGTCAGGTGTCAAACGGCATCCCAGCTTCACCACCATGTCAGACGTGAGTGTCATGGTGCCACGGTGTCATGACACTGTGTCGGGTGTCAGACGGTATCACAGCTTCACCACCATGTCAGACGTGAGTGTCACGGTGTCACGGTGTCATGACACTGTGTCGGGTGTCAGACGGCATCCCAGCTTCACCACCATGTCAGACGTGAGTGTCACGGTGTCATGACACTGTGTCGGGTGTCAGACGGCACTCCAGCTTCACCACCATGTCCGACGTGTGTCACGGTGTCATGACACTGTGTCGGGTGTCAGACGGCACTCCAGCTTCACCACCATGTCAGACGTGAGTTTCACGGTGTCATGCCACTGTGTCGGGTGTCAGACGGCACTCCAGCTTCACCACCATGTCCGACGTGTGTCACGGTGTCATGACACTGTGTCGGGTGTCAGACGGAATCACAGCTTCACCACCATGTCCGACGTGAGTGTCAGGGTGTCACGGTGTCATGACACTGTGTCAGGTGTCAGACGGAATCCCAGCTTCACCACCATGTCAGACGTGAGGGTCATGGTGTCACGGTGTCATGACACTGTGTCGGGTGTCAGACGGCACTCCAGCTTCACCACCATGTCCGACGTGTGTCACGGTGTCATGACACTGTGTCAGGTGTCGGACGGCATCCCAGCTTCACCACCATGTCAGACGTGAGTGTCACGGTGTCATGACACTGTGTCGGGTGTCAGACGGCACTCCAGCTTCACCACCATGTCCGACGTGTGTCACGGTGTCATGACACTGTGTCGGGTGTCAGACGGAATCCCAGCTTCACCACCATGTCAGACGTGAGTGTCACGGTGTCATGACACTGTGTCAGGTGTCAGACGGAATCCCAGCTTCACCACCATGTCCGACGTGTGTCACGGTGTCATGACACTGTGTCGGGTGTCAGACGGCACTCCAGCTTCACCACCATGTCCGACGTGTGTCACGGTGTCATGACACTGTGTCGGGTGTCAGACGGCACTCCAGCTTCACCACCATGTCCGACGTGTGTCACGGTGTCATGACACTGTGTCGGGTGTCAGACGGAATCACAGCTTCACCACCATGTCCGACGTGAGTGTCACGGTGTCATGACACTGTGTCAGGTGTCGGACGGAATCACAGCTTCACCACCATGTCAGACGTGAGTGTCACGGTGTCACGGTGTCATGACACTGTGTCGGGTGTCAGACGGAATCCCAGCTTCACCACCATGTCCGACGTGTGTCACGGTGTCATGACACTGTGTCGGGTGTCAGACGGCATCCCAGCTTCACCACCATGTCAGACGTGAGTGTCACGGTGTCATGACACTGTGTCGGGTGTCAGACGGCACTCCAGCTTCACCACCATGTCCGACGTGTGTCACGGTGTCATGACACTGTGTCGGGTGTCAGACGGAATCACAGCTTCACCACCATGTCCGACGTGAGTGTCAGGGTGTCACGGTGTCATGACACTGTGTCAGGTGTCAGACGGAATCCCAGCTTCACCACCATGTCAGACGTGAGTGTCATGGTGTCACGGTGTCATGACACTGTGTCGGGTGTCAGACGGCACTCCAGCTTCACCACCATGTCCGACGTGTGTCACGGTGTCATGACACTGTGTCAGGTGTCAGACGGCACTCCAGCTTCACCACCATGTCCGACGTGAGTGTCACGGTGTCATGACACTGTGTCGGGTGTCAGACGGCACTCCAGCTTCACCACCATGTCAGACGTGAGTGTCATGGTGTCACGGTGTCATGACACTGTGTCAGGTGTCAGACGGAATCCCAGCTTCACCACCATGTCAGACGTGAGTGTCATGGTGTCACGGTGTCATGACACTGTCGGGTGTCAGACGGCACTCCAGCTTCACCACCATGTCCGACGTGTGTCACGGTGTCATGACACTGTGTCAGGTGTCAGACGGCACTCCAGCTTCACCACCATGTCCGACGTGAGTGTCATGGTGTCATGACACTGTGTCGGGTGTCAGACGGCACTCCAGCTTCACCACCATGTCCGACGTGTGTCACGGTGTCATGACACTGTGTCGGGTGTCAGACGGCACTCCAGCTTCACCACCATGTCCGACGTGAGTATCATGGTGTCATGACACTGTGTCGGGTGTCAGACGGCACTCCAGCTTCACCACCATGTCAGACGTGTGTCACGGTGTCATGACACTGTGTCGGGTGTCAGACGGCACTCCAGCTTCACCACCATGTCCGACGTGTGTCACGGTGTCATGACACTGTGTCGGGTGTCAGACGGCACTCCAGCTTCACCACCATGTCCGACGTGAGTGTCACGGTGTCATGGCACTGTGTCAGGTGTCAGACGGCATCCCAGCTTCACCACCATGTCAGACGTGAGTGTCATGGTGTCACGGTGTCATGACACTGTGTCGGGTGTCAGACGGAATCCCAGCTTCACCACCATGTCCGACGTGTGTCACGGTGTCATGACACTGTGTCGGGTGTCAGACGGAATCCCAGCTTCACCACCATGTCAGACGTGAGTGTCACGGTGTCATGACACTGTGTCGGGTGTCAGACGGCACTCCAGCTTCACCACCATGTCCGACGTGTGTCACGGTGTCATGACACTGTGTCGGGTGTCAGACGGCACTCCAGCTTCACCACCATGTCCGACGTGAGTGTCAGGGTGTCACGGTGTCATGACACTGTGTCGGGTGTCAGACGGAATCCCAGCTTCACCACCATGTCAGACGTGAGTGTCACGGTGTCATGACACTGTGTCGGGTGTCAGACGGAATCACAGCTTCACCACCATGTCCGACGTGAGTGTCACGGTGTCATGACACTGTGTCGGGTGTCAGACGGAATCACAGCTTCACCACCATGTCAGACGTGAGTGTCATGGTGTCACGGTGTCATGACACTGTGTCAGGTGTCAGACGGAATCCCAGCTTCACCACCATGTCAGACGTGAGTGTCATGGTGTCACGGTGTCATGACACTGTGTCGGGTGTCAGACGGCACTCCAGCTTCACCACCATGTCCGACGTGTGTCACGGTGTCATGACACTGTGTCAGGTGTCAGACGGCACTCCAGCTTCACCACCATGTCCGACGTGAGTGTCACGGTGTCATGACACTGTCGGGTGTCAGACGGCACTCCAGCTTCACCACCATGTCCGACGTGTGTCACGGTGTCATGACACTGTGTCGGGTGTCAGACGGCACTCCAGCTTCACCACCATGTCAGACGTGAGTGTCAGGGTGTCATGACACTGTGTCGGGTGTCAGACGGCACTCCAGCTTCACCACCATGTCCGACGTGAGTATCATGGTGTCATGACACTGTGTCGGGTGTCAGACGGCACTCCAGCTTCACCACCATGTCCGACGTGTGTCACGGTGTCATGACACTGTGTCGGGTGTCAGACGGCATCCCAGCTTCACCACCATGTCCGACGTGAGTGTCATGGTGTCATGACACTGTGTCAGGTGTCAGACGGCACTCCAGCTTCACCACCATGTCCGACGTGAGTGTCATGGTGTCATGACACTGTGTCAGGTGTCAGACGGAATCCCAGCTTCACCACCATGTCCGACGTGAGTGTCATGGTGTCATGACACTGTGTCAGGTGTCAGACGGCACTCCAGCTTCACCACCATGTCAGACGTGAGTGTCATGGTGTCATGACACTGTGTCAGGTGTCAGACGGCACTCCAGCTTCACCACCATGTCCGACGTGAGTGTCATGGTGTCATGACACTGTGTCAGGTGTCAGACGGAATCCCAGCTTCACCACCATGTCCGACGTGAGTGTCATGGTGTCATGACACTGTGTCGGGTGTCAGACGGAATCACAGCTTCATATTGACGCCGCCATGACTGTGTGTCGGTGGCGAGTGATTTCCTTGCTCTTGCCTCGCACTCAACTACGCTGATATTGGCGCCGCCACTCGTCCATTAATCAGACATTACAGTTAATCTGGCTCACAACTTGTTTTTAACTGTGCTATTTTCCAACGTCATCTCTTCTAATGGCGAGAGGGGTCAAAGTGACTGACTGAATTTCACTGACGCCCCCCCCCTTGCCCCGCAGCAAGGTGTGAAGGAGGTGATCTCTCGAGACTCGTTCTGCACTGGTGAGGTGGAGATATTCCGGTCGGTCAGCCGATGGACGACGGCCAACCCCGAGTCTGACGCCACCCAGCTGCTGGCCGCCGTCCGGTTACCGCTCATCAGCATGCAGGTCGGTGGGGAGGGACGTGGTACCGTGGCAGGTCGGTGGGGAGGGACCTGGGACCGTGGCAGGTCAGTAGGGAGGGACCTGGGACCGTGGCAGGTCAGTGGGGAGGGACCTGGGACCGTGGCAGGTCGGTGGGGAGGGACCTGGGACCGTGGCAGGTCAGTAGGGAGGGACCTGGGACCGTGGCAGGTCAGTGGGGAGGGACCTGGGACCGTGGCAGGTCGGTGGGGGAGGGACCTGGGACCGTGGCAGGTCGGTGGGGAGGGACCTGGGACCGTGACAGGTCGGTGGGGGAGGGACCTGGGACCGTGGCAGGTCAGTGGGGAGGGACCTGGGACCGTGGCAGGTCGGTGGGGGAGGGACCTGGGACCGTGACAGGTCGGTGGAGAGGGACCTGGGACCGTGGCAGGTCGGTGGAGAGGGACCTGTAACTGTGGCAGGTCGGTGGGGAGGGACCTGGGACCGTGGCAGGTCGGTGGGGAGTATATTATATATATAACGAGTAGTGGGTGCTGGGCGCCAAATGGTCTCTGCAGTTGACACGTCCACAAACCATAATCATCATCATATTATCGAGTTGCCTACTTCTCACGGTAAGACGTTATGACCGATAATAGTTATTATTTACCGCCTTCAATCATGTCCACCCTCTCCGGCAGGACCTGGTGAACGTGGTGCGTCCCTCGGGCGTGATCAGCTCGGACGCCATCCTGGACGCCATTAAGGCGAAGGTGGAGAGCCGGGACCGGGACCTGCCGTACCGCGGCTGTCTGCTACCCGATGAGAACGTCTGCACGTCGCGGCACGGCGCTCAGACGGTGCGCGGCGACATGAGGTCGTTCCTCCTCAATGGAGACACGAGCGCCTTCGACATGGAGAGAGGCTTCACCCGACATGCCATTGATGATGCCTGTGAGTAGGGCTGACAGCGGTGGGGGATTGCCTTTTGTTGTCCAGTAGCGTTCATAATGTTGCACTACTCGTAGTACTTAACTCCTAGTACTTTCTACTTATTAACGTATTCTTAATTGTGTGGTATTGTTGACATATGCCTTGGTAAACTATTTCCTTACCCTGTATTTTTAGCATATGGGGTTACACAAGACTGCGTCATCATTAATTGCTATTGGCGTCTTTGGATGATACTTGTGTAATGATTTCCGTGTTGTCATTTTGCGATAGTTTCGACACACGAAAGTCTCGGTGTCAACTATATTGACTTTGTCATATGTTTCAGCCTCGGACAACTGTATTGAGGTTCGCCTAGGGATGCCCTGCATCATCAACCACATCAAGATGCTGCTCTGGGACAAGGACATGAGGTGGGTCGTCTGCGTCTGTACCTGTGTCAGAACCGGTTTCAGTGGGCGCTAGGAGTGATCGAAAGCACAGCGCTGTGGATTCGAACTCAACTTTCAACACTTACTTGGATACTACCGTACACTATTGATCAGCTGATTTTGACACAGTGGCCATGAGGTTTCATATAACCTCAATCAATTAGCAGATTCCACCTATGAGAACTCTGTGAACTGTGAACTAGTGCGAGGGCCGGTCGTTTCGAACGCACCCAATGCAACCCCCAATGACGGTCATCGTCACCCAATAGTGACCTGTTATCGAATCAGTGGGGAGGGACCTGTGGAGGGACAATACAACCCCCAATGACGGTCATCGTCACCCAATAGTGACCTGTTATCGAATCCGTGGGAAGGGACCTGTGGAGGGACAATACAACCCCCAATGACGTCACCCAATAGTGACCGGTTATCGAATCAGTGGGGAGAGACCTGTGGAGGGACAATACAACCCCCAATGACGGCCAGCGTCACCCAATAGTGACCGGTTATCGAATCAGTGGGGAGAGACCTGTGGAGGGACAATACAACCCCCAATGACGGCCATCGTCACCCAATAGTGACCTGTTATCGAGTCAGTGGGGAGGGACCTGTGGAGGGACAATACAACCCCCAATGACGGCCAGCGTCACCCAATAGTGACCTGTTATCGAATCAGTGGGGAGAGACCTGTGGAGGGACAATACAACCCCCAATGACGGCCAGCGTCACCCAATAGTGACCTGTTATCGGATCGACTGACGCCCTGCAGCTGTGGCGTATGTGGCTGCAGCGGCTTCCGGCGCGGGTCTCGGTCGGTTATCGGGTGGTCAACTCGACCAGTGTTGTCCGGCCCAGTGATCAGTGTTGTCCGGCCCAGTGATCAGTGTTGTCCGGCCCAGTAACCAGTGTTGTCCGGCCCAGTGATCAGTGTTGTCCGGCCCAGTGATCAGTGTTGTCCGGCCCAGTGATCAGTGTTGTCCGGCCCAGTGACCAGTGTTGTCCGGCCCAGTGATCAGTGTTGTCCGGCCCAGTGACCAGTGTTGTCCGGCCCAGTGATCAGTGTTGTCCGGCCCAGTGACCAGTGTTGTCCGGCCCAGTGATCAGTGTTGTCCGGCCCAGTGACCAGTGTTGTCCGGCCCAGTGACCAGTGTTGTCCGGCCCAGTGATCAGTGTTGTCCGGCCCAGTGACCAGTGTTGTCCGGCCCAGTGATCAGTGTTGTCCGGCCCAGTGACCAGTGTTGCCCGGCCCAGTGACCAGTGTTGCCCGGCCCAGTGACCAGTGTTGTCCGGCCCAGTAACCAGTGTTGTCCGGCCCAGTAACCAGTGTTGTCCGGCCCAGTGATCAGTGTTGTCCGGCCCAGTGATCAGTGTTGTCCAGCCCAGTGATCAGTGTTGTCCGGCCCAGTAACCAGTGTTGTCCAGCCCAGTGATCAGTGTTGTCCGGCCCAGTAACCAGTGTTGTCCAGCCCAGTGATCAGTGTTGTCCGGCCCAGTAACCAGTGTTGTCCGGCCCAGTAACCAGTGTTGTCCGGCCCAGTGATCAGTGTTGTCCGGCCCAGTGATCAGTGTTGTCCAGCCCAGTGATCAGTGTTGTCCGGCCCAGTAACCAGTGTTGTCCAGCCCAGTGATCAGTGTTGTCCAGCCCAGTAACCAGTGTTGTCCGGCCCAGTGATCAGTGTTGTCCGGCCCAGTGATCAGTGTTGTCCGGCCCAGTGACCAGTGTTGTCCGGCCCAGTGATCAGTGTTGTCCGGCCCAGTGATCAGTGTTGTCCGGCCCAGTGATCAGTGTTGTCCGGCCCAGTGATCAGTGTTGTCCGGCCCAGTGATCAGTGTTGTCCGGCCCAGTAACCAGTGTTGTCCGGCCCAGTGACCAGTGTTGTCCGGCCCAGTGATCAGTGTTGTCCGGCCCAGTGACCAGTGTTGTCCGGCCCAGTGACCAGTGTTGTCCGGCCCAGTGACCAGTGTTGTCCGGCCCAGTGATCAGTGTTGTCCGGCCCAGTGATCAGTGTTGTCCGGCCCAGTGATCAGTGTTGTCCGGCCCAGTAACCAGTGTTGTCCGGCCCAGTAATCAGTGTTGTCCGGCCCAGTGATCAGTGTTGTCCGGTCCAGTGACCAGTGTTGTCCGGCCCAGTAACCAGTGTTGTCCGGCCCAGTGATCAGTGTTGTCCGGCCCAGTGATCAGTGTTGTCCGGTCCAGTGACCAGTGTTGTCCGGCCCAGTGATCAGTGTTGTCCGGCCCAGTGATCAGTGTTGTCCGGCCCAGTGATCAGTGTTGTCCGTCTCAGTGACCAGTGTTGTCCGGCCCAGTGATCAGTGTTGTCCGGCCCAGTAACCAGTGTTGTCCGTCTCAGTGACCAGTGTTGTCCGGCCCAGTGATCAGTGTTGTCCGGCCCAGTAACCAGTGTTGTCCGTCTCAGTGATCAGTGTTGTCCGGCCCAGTGCCCAGTGTTGGCCGGCCCAGTGACCAGTGTTGTCCGGCCCAGTGATCAGTGTTGTCCGGCCCAGTAACCAGTGTTGTCCGTCTCAGTGATCAGTGTTGTCCGGCCCAGTGCCCAGTGTTGGCCGGCCCAGTGACCAGTGTTGTCCGGCCCAGTGATCAGTGTTGTCCGGCCCAGTGCCCAGTGTTGGCCGGCCCAGTGACCAGTGTTGTCCGGCCCAGTGGTCAGTGTTGTCCGGCCCAGTAACCAGTGTTGTCCGGCCCAGTAACCAGTGTTGTCCGGCCCAGTGATCAGTGTTGTCCGGCCCAGTGATCAGTGTTGTCCGGCCCAGTAACCAGTGTTGTCCGGCCCAGTGACCAGTGTTGTCCGGCCCAGTGATCAGTGTTGTCCGGCCCAGTGATCAGTGTTGTCCAGCCCAGTGATCAGTGTTGTCCAGCCCAGTGATCAGTGTTGTCCAGCCCAGTGATCAGTGTTGTCCAGCCCAGTGATCAGTGTTGTCCGGCCCAGTAACCAGTGTTGTCCGGCCCAGTGATCAGTGTTGTCCGGCCCAGTGATCAGTGTTGTCCGGCCCAGTGATCAGTGTTGTCCGGCCCAGTAACCAGTGTTGTCCGGCCCAGTGATCAGTGTTGTCCGGCCCAGTGATCAGTGTTGTCCGGCCCAGTAACCAGTGTTGCCCGGCCCAGTGACCAGTGTTGTCCGGCCCAGTGATCAGTGTTGCCCGGCCCAGTGATCAGTGTTGTCCAGCCCAGTGATCAGTGTTGTCCAGCCCAGTGATCAGTGTTGTCCAGCCCAGTGATCAGTGTTGTCCAGCCCAGTGATCAGTGTTGTCCAGCCCAGTGATCAGTGTTGTCCAGCCCAGTGATCAGTGTTGTCCGGCCCAGTGATCAGTGTTGTCCGGCCCAGTGATCAGTGTTGTCCGGCCCAGTGACCAGTGTTGTCCGGCCCAGTGATCAGTGTTGTCCGGCCCAGTGATCAGTGTTGTCCGGCCCAGTGATCAGTGTTGTCCAGCCCAGTGATCAGTGTTGTCCGGCCCAGTGATCAGTGTTGTCCGGCCCAGTGACCAGTGTTGTCCGGCCCAGTGATCAGTGTTGTCCGGCCCAGTGATCAGTGTTGTCCGGCCCAGTGATCAGTGTTGTCCGGCCCAGTAACCAGTGTTGTCCGGCCCAGTGATCAGTGTTGTCCGGCCCAGTGATCAGTGTTGTCCGGCCCAGTGATCAGTGTTGTCCGGCCCAGTGATCAGTGTTGTCCGGCCCAGTAACCAGTGTTGTCCTACCCAGTAACCAGTGTTGTCCTACCCAGTGATCAGTGTTGTCCGGCCCAGTGATCAGTGTTGTCCGGCCCAGTGATCGGTGTTGTCCGGCCCAGTGATCAGTGTTATCCGGCCCAGTAACCAGTGTTGTCCTACCCAGTAACCAGTGTTGTCCTACCCAGTGATCAGTGTTGTCCTACCCAGTAACCAGTGTTGTCCTACCCAGTGATCAGTGTTGTCCTACCCAGTAACCAGTGTTGTCCTACCCAGTGATCAGTGTTGTCCGGCCCAGTGATCAGTGTTGTCCGGCCCAGTGATCAGTGTTGTCCGGCCCAGTAACCAGTGTTGTCCTACCCAGTAACCAGTGTTGTCCTACCCAGTGATCAGTGTTGTCCGGCCCAGTGCCCAGTGTTGTCCGGCCCAGTGATCAGTGTTGTCCGGCCCAGTGATCAGTGTTGTCCGGCCCAGTAACCAGTGTTGTCCGGCCCAGTGACCAGTGTTGTCCTACCCAGTGATCAGTGTTGTCCGGTCCAGTGCCCAGTGTTGGCCGGCCCAGTGACCAGTGTTGCCCGGCCCAGTGACAAGTGTTGTTCAGCCCAGTAACCAGTGTTGTCCAGGCCAGTGATCAGTGTTGTCCAGCCCAGTGATCAGTGTTGTCCAGCCCAGTGATCAGTGTTGTCCAGCCCAGTGATCAGTGTTGTCCAGCCCAGTGACCAGTGTTGTCCGTCTCAGTGACCAGTGTTGTCCGGCCCAGTGATCAGTGTTGTCCGTCTCAGTGATCAGTGTTGTCCATCCCAGTGATCATTGTTGTTCAGCCCAGTGACCAGTGTTGTCCGTCTCAGTGACCAGTGTTGTCCGGCCCAGTGACCAGTGTTGTCCGGCCCAGTGACCAGTATTGTCCCTCCCAGTAACCAGTGTTGTCCGGTCCAGTGATCAGTGGTGTCCGGCCCAGTGACCAGTGTTGTCCGTCCCAGTGACCAGTGTTGTCCGGCCCAGTGATCAGTGTTGTCCGGCCAGTAACCAGTGTTGTCCGGCCCAGTGACCAGTGTTGTCCGTCCCAGTGACCAGTGTTGTCCGGCCCAGTGATCAGTGGTGTCCGGCCCAGTGTTGTCCGGCCCAGTGACCAGTGTTGTCCAGCCCAGTGATCAGTGTTGTCCAGCCCAGTGATCAGTGTTGTCCATCCCAGTGACCAGTGTTGTCCGGCCCAGTGATCAGTGTTGTCCCTCCCAGTAACCAGTGTTGTCCCTCCCAGTAACCAGTGTTGTCCCTCCCAGTAACCAGTGTTGTCCGGCCCAGTGATCAGTGTTGTCCCTCCCAGTGACCAGTGTTGTCCGGCCCAGTGACCAGTGTTGTCCGGCCCAGTGACCAGTGTTGTCCGGCCCAGTGATCAGTGTTGTCCAGCCCAGTGATCAGTGTTATCCATGCCAGTGACCAGTGTTGTCCGGCCCAGTGATCAGTGTCGTCCCTCCCAGTAACCAGCGTTGTCCCTCCCAGTAACCAGTGTTGGCCGGCCCAGTGACCAGTGTTGTCCCTCCCAGTGACCAGTGTTGTCCCTCCCAGTGACCAGTGTTGTCCGGCCCAGTGACCAGTGTTGTCCGGCCCAGTGACCAGTGTTGTCCGGCCCAGTGACCAGTGTGGTCCGGCCCAGTGATCAGTGTTGTCCCTCCCAGTGACCAGTGTTGTCCGGTCCAGTGACCAGTGTTGTCCGGCCCAGTGACCAGTGTTGTCCGGCCCAGTGATCAGTGTTGTCCAGCCCAGTGATCAGTGTTGTCCATCCCAGTGACCAGTGTTGTCCGGCCCAGTGATCAGTGTCGTCCCTCCCAGTAACCAGTGTTGTCCCTCCCAGTAACCAGTGTTGTCCGGCCCAGTGATCAGTGTTGTCCCTCCCAGTGACCAGTGTTGTCCGGCCCAGTGACCAGTGTTGTCCGGCCCAGTGACCAGTGTTGTCCGGCCCAGTGACCAGTGTGGTCCGGCCCAGTGATCAGTGTTGTCCCTCCCAGTGACCAGTGTTGTCCGGCCCAGTGACCAGTGTTGTCCGGCCCAGTGACCAGTGTGGTCCGGCCCAGTGACCAGTGTTGTCCGGCCCAGTGACCAGTGTTGTCCGGCCCAGTGACCAGTGTTGTCCATCCCAGTGATCAGTGTTGTCCATCCCAGTGATCAGTGTTGTCCATCCCAGTGACCAGTGTTGTCCGGCCCAGTGATCAGTGTTGTCCCTCCCAGTAACCAGTGTTGTCCCTCCCAGTAACCAGTGTTGTCCGGCCCAGTGATCAGTGTTGTCCCTTCCAGTGACCAGTGTTGTCCGGCCCAGTGACCAGTGTTGTCCGGCCCAGTGACCAGTGTTGTCCCTCCCAGTGACCAGTGTTGTCCGGCCCAGTGATCAGTGTTGTCCCTCCCAGTAACCAGTGTTGTCCCTCCCAGTAACCAGTGTTGTCCGGCCCAGTGATCAGTGTTGTCCCTCCCAGTGACCAGTGTGGTCCGACCCAGTGACCAGTGTTGTCCGGCCCAGTGACTAGTGTTGTCCGGCCCAGTGACCAGTGTTGTCCAGCCCAGTGATCAGTGTTGTCCAGCCCAGTGATCAGTGTTGTCCATCCCAGTGACCAGTGTTGTCCGGCCCAGTGATCAGTGTTGTCCCTCCCAGTAACCAGTGTTGTCCCTCCCAGTAACCAGTGTTGTCCGGCCCAGTGATCAGTGTTGTCCCTCCCAGTGACCAGTGTTGTCCGGCCCAGTGACCAGTGTTGTCCGGCCCAGTGACCAGTGTTGTTCCTCCCAGTGACCAGTGTTGTCCGGCCCAATGACCAGTGTTGTCCAGCCCAGTGTTGTCCGACCCAGTGATCAGTGTTGTCCAGCCCAGTGTTGTCCGGCCCAGTGACCAGTGTTGTCCGGCCCAGTGACCAGTGTTGTCCAGCCCAGTGTTGTCCGGCCCAGTGACCAGTGGTGTCCAGCCCAGTGTTGTCCGGCCCAGTGACCAGTGTTGTCCAGCCCAGTGTTGTCCGACCCAGTGACCAGTGTTGTCCCTCCCAGTGACCAGTGATGTCCGGCCCAGTGACCAGTGTTGTCCGGCCCAGTGACCAGTGTTGTCCGGCCCAGTGATCAGTGTTGTCCAGCCCAGTGATCAGTGTTGTCCATCCCAGTGACCAGTGTTGTCCGGCCCAGTGATCAGTGTCGTCCCTCCCCGTAACCAGTGTTGTCCCTCCCAGTAACCAGTGTTGTCCGGCCCAGTGATCAGTGTTGTCCCTCCCAGTGACCAGTGTTGTCCGGCCCAGTGATCAGTGTTGTCCGGCCCAGTGACCAGTGTTGTCCGGCCCAGTGACCAGTGTGGTCCGGCCCAGTGATCAGTGTTGTCCCTCCCAGTGACCAGTGTTGTCCGGTCCAGTGACCAGTGTTGTCCGGCCCAGTGACCAGTGTTGTCTGGCCCAGTGATCAGTGTTGTCTGGCCCAGTGACCAGTGTTGTCCGGCCCAGTGACAAGTGTTGTCCGGCCCAGTGACCAGTGTGGTCCGGCCCAGTGATCAGTGTTGTCCCTCCCAGTGACCAGTGTGGTCCGGCCCAGTGGCCAGTGTTGTCCGGCCCAGTGACCAGTGTTGTCCGGCCAAGTGACCAGTGTTGTCCGGCCCAGTGACCAGTGTTGTCCAGCCCAGCGATCAGTGTTGTCCAGCCCAGCGATCAGTGTTGTCCCTCCCAGTGACCAGTGTTGTCCGGCCCAGTGACCAGTGTTGTCCGGCCCAGTGACCAGTGTTGTCCCTCCCAGTGACCAGTGTTGTCCGGCCCAGTGACCAGTGTTGTCCAGCCCAGTGTTGTCCGACCCAGTGATCAGTGTTGTCCAGCCCAGTGTTGTCCGGCCCAATGGCCAGTGTTGTCCGGCCCAGTGACCAGTGTTGTCCAGCCCAGTGTTGTCCGGCCCAGTGACCAGTGTTGTCCAGCCCAGTGTTGTCCGGCCCAGTGACCAGTGTTGTCCAGCCCAGTGTTGTCCGACCCAGTGACCAGTGTTGTCCAGCCCAGTGTTGTCCGACCCAGTGACCAGTGTTGTCCCTCCCAGTGACCAGTGTTGTCCGGCCCAGTGACCAGTGTTGTGCGGCCCAGTGATCAGTGTTGTCCAGCCCAGTGATCAGTGTTGTCCATCCCAGTGACCAGTGTTGTCCGGCCCAGTGATCAGCGTCGTCCCTCCCAGTAACCAGTGTTGTCCCTCCCAGTAACCAGTGTTGTCCGGCCCAGTGATCAGTGTTGTCCCTCCCAGTGACCAGTGTTGTCCGGCCCAGTGACCAGTGTTGTCCGGCCCAGTGTTGTCCGGCCCAGTGACCAGTGTTGTCCGGCCCAGTGACCAGTGTTGTCCGGCCCAGTGACCAGTGTTGTCCCTCCCAGTGACCAGTGTTGTCCGGCCCAGTGACCAGTGTTGTCCAGCCCAGTGTTGTCCGACCCAGTGATCAGTGTTGTCCAGCCCAGTGTTGTCCGGCCCAGTGACCAGTGTTGTCCGGCCCAGTGACCAGTGTTGTCCGGCCCAGTGACCAGTGTTGTCCGGCCCAGTGATCAGTGTTGTCCGGCCCAGTGACCAGTGTTGTCCGGCCCAGTGATCAGTGTTGTCCGGCCCAGTGACCAGTGTTGTCCGGCCCAGTGATCAGTGTTGTCCGGCCCAGTGACCAGTGTTGTCCGGCCCAGTGACCAGTGTTGTCCGGCCCAGTGATCAGTGTTGTCCGGCCCAGTGACCAGTGTTGTCCGGCCCAGTGATCAGTGTTGTCCGGCCCAGTGACCAGTGTTGCCCGGCCCAGTGACCAGTGTTGCCCGGCCCAGTGACCAGTGTTGTCCGGCCCAGTAACCAGTGTTGTCCGGCCCAGTAACCAGTGTTGTCCGGCCCAGTGATCAGTGTTGTCCGGCCCAGTGATCAGTGTTGTCCAGCCCAGTGATCAGTGTTGTCCGGCCCAGTAACCAGTGTTGTCCAGCCCAGTGATCAGTGTTGTCCGGCCCAGTAACCAGTGTTGTCCAGCCCAGTGATCAGTGTTATCCGGCCCAGTAACCAGTGTTGTCCGGCCCAGTAACCAGTGTTGTCCGGCCCAGTGATCAGTGTTGTCCGGCTCAGTGATCAGTGTTGTCCAGCCCAGTGATCAGTGTTGTCCGGCCCAGTAACCAGTGTTGTCCAGCCCAGTGATCAGTGTTGTCCGGCCCAGTAACCAGTGTTGTCCGGCCCAGTGATCAGTGTTGTCCGGCCCAGTGATCAGTGTTGTCCGGCCCAGTGACCAGTGTTGTCCGGCCCAGTGATCAGTGTTGTCCGGCCCAGTGATCAGTGTTGTCCGGCCCAGTGATCAGTGTTGTCCGGCCCAGTGATCAGTGTTGTCCGGCCCAGTGATCAGTGTTGTCCGGCCCAGTAACCAGTGTTGTCCGGCCCAGTGACCAGTGTTGTCCGGCCCAGTGATCAGTGTTGTCCGGCCCAGTGACCAGTGTTGTCCGGCCCAGTGACCAGTGTTGTCCGGCCCAGTGACCAGTGTTGTCCATCCCAGTGATCAGTGTTGTCCATCCCAGTGATCAGTGTTGTCCATCCCAGTGACCAGTGTTGTCCGGCCCAGTGATCAGTGTTGTCCGGCCCAGTGATCAGTGTTGTCCGGCCCAGTGATCAGTGTTGTCCGGTCCAGTGACCAGTGTTGTCCGGCCCAGTAACCAGTGTTGTCCGGCCCAGTGATCAGTGTTGTCCGGCCCAGTGATCAGTGTTGTCCGGTCCAGTGACCAGTGTTGTCCGGCCCAGTGATCAGTGTTGTCCGGCCCAGTGATCAGTGTTGTCCGGCCCAGTGATCAGTGTTGTCCGTCTCAGTGACCAGTGTTGTCCGGCCCAGTGATCAGTGTTGTCCGGCCCAGTAACCAGTGTTGTCCGTCTCAGTGACCAGTGTTGTCCGGCCCAGTGATCAGTGTTGTCCGGCCCAGTAACCAGTGTTGTCCGTCTCAGTGATCAGTGTTGTCCGGCCCAGTGCCCAGTGTTGGCCGGCCCAGTGACCAGTGTGGTCCGGCCCAGTGATCAGTGTTGTCCCTCCCAGTGACCAGTGTTGTCCGGCCCAGTGACCAGTGTTGTCCGGCCCAGTGACCAGTGTGGTCCGGCCCAGTGACCAGTGTTGTCCGGCCCAGTGACCAGTGTTGTCCGGCCCAGTGACCAGTGTTGTCCATCCCAGTGATCAGTGTTGTCCATCCCAGTGATCAGTGTTGTCCATCCCAGTGACCAGTGTTGTCCGGCCCAGTGATCAGTGTTGTCCCTCCCAGTAACCAGTGTTGTCCCTCCCAGTAACCAGTGTTGTCCGGCCCAGTGATCAGTGTTGTCCCTTCCAGTGACCAGTGTTGTCCGGCCCAGTGACCAGTGTTGTCCGGCCCAGTGACCAGTGTTGTCCCTCCCAGTGACCAGTGTTGTCCGGCCCAGTGATCAGTGTTGTCCGGCCCAGTGATCAGTGTTGTCCGGCCCAGTGATCAGTGTTGTCCGGCCCAGTAACCAGTGTTGTCCGGCCCAGTGACCAGTGTTGTCCGGCCCAGTGATCAGTGTTGTCCGGCCCAGTGATCAGTGTTGTCCAGCCCAGTGATCAGTGTTGTCCAGCCCAGTGATCAGTGTTGTCCAGCCCAGTGATCAGTGTTGTCCAGCCCAGTGACCAGTGTTGTCCGGCCCAGTAACCAGTGTTGTCCGGCCCAGTGATCAGTGTTGTCCGGCCCAGTGATCAGTGTTGTCCGGCCCAGTGATCAGTGTTGTCCGGCCCAGTAACCAGTGTTGTCCGGCCCAGTGATCAGTGTTGTCCGGCCCAGTGATCAGTGTTGTCCGGCCCAGTAACCAGTGTTGCCCGGCCCAGTGACCAGTGTTGTCCGGCCCAGTGATCAGTGTTGCCCGGCCCAGTGATCAGTGTTGTCCAGCCCAGTGATCAGTGTTGTCCAGCCCAGTGATCAGTGTTGTCCAGCCCAGTGATCAGTGTTGTCCAGCCCAGTGATCAGTGTTGTCCAGCCCAGTGATCAGTGTTGTCCAGCCCAGTGATCAGTGTTGTCCGGCCCAGTGATCAGTGTTGTCCGGCCCAGTGATCAGTGTTGTCCGGCCCAGTGACCAGTGTTGTCCGGCCCAGTGATCAGTGTTGTCCGGCCCAGTGATCAGTGTTGTCCGGCCCAGTGATCAGTGTTGTCCAGCCCAGTGATCAGTGTTGTCCGGCCCAGTGATCAGTGTTGTCCGGCCCAGTGACCAGTGTTGTCCGGCCCAGTGATCAGTGTTGTCCGGCCCAGTGATCAGTGTTGTCCGGCCCAGTGATCAGTGTTGTCCGGCCCAGTAACCAGTGTTGTCCGGCCCAGTGATCAGTGTTGTCCGGCCCAGTGATCAGTGTTGTCCGGCCCAGTGATCAGTGTTGTCCGGCCCAGTGATCAGTGTTGTCCGGCCCAGTAACCAGTGTTGTCCTACCCAGTAACCAGTGTTGTCCTACCCAGTGATCAGTGTTGTCCGGCCCAGTGATCAGTGTTGTCCGGCCCAGTGATCAGTGTTGTCCGGCCCAGTGATCAGTGTTGTCCGGCCCAGTAACCAGTGTTGTCCTACCCAGTAACCAGTGTTGTCCTACCCAGTGATCAGTGTTGTCCTACCCAGTAACCAGTGTTGTCCTACCCAGTGATCAGTGTTGTCCTACCCAGTAACCAGTGTTGTCCTACCCAGTGATCAGTGTTGTCCGGCCCAGTGATCAGTGTTGTCCGGCCCAGTGATCAGTGTTGTCCGGCCCAGTAACCAGTGTTGTCCTACCCAGTAACCAGTGTTGTCCTACCCAGTGATCAGTGTTGTCCGGCCCAGTGCCCAGTGTTGTCCGGCCCAGTGATCAGTGTTGTCCGGCCCAGTGATCAGTGTTGTCCGGCCCAGTAACCAGTGTTGTCCGGCCCAGTGACCAGTGTTGTCCTACCCAGTGATCAGTGTTGTCCGGCCCAGTGCCCAGTGTTGGCCGGCCCAGTGACCAGTGTTGTCCGGCCCAGTGACAAGTGTTGTTCAGCCCAGTAACCAGTGTTGTCCAGGCCAGTGATCAGTGTTGTCCAGCCCAGTGATCAGTGTTGTCCAGCCCAGTGATCAGTGTTGTCCAGCCCAGTGACCAGTGTTGTCCGTCTCAGTGACCAGTGTTGTCCGGCCCAGTGATCAGTGTTGTCCGTCTCAGTGATCAGTGTTGTCCATCCCAGTGATCATTGTTGTTCAGCCCAGTGACCAGTGTTGTCCGTCTCAGTGACCAGTGTTGTCCGGCCCAGTGACCAGTGTTGTCCGGCCCAGTGACCAGTATTGTCCCTCCCAGTAACCAGTGTTGTCCGGTCCAGTGATCAGTGGTGTCCGGCCCAGTGACCAGTGTTGTCCGTCCCAGTGACCAGTGTTGTCCGGCCCAGTGATCAGTGTTGTCCGGCCAGTAACCAGTGTTGTCCGGCCCAGTGACCAGTGTTGTCCGTCCCAGTGATTAGTGTTGTCCGGCCCAGTGATCAGTGGTGTCCGGCCCAGTGTTGTCCGGCCCAGTGACCAGTGTTGTCCAGCCCAGTGATCAGTGTTGTCCAGCCCAGTGTTCAGTGTTGTCCATCCCAGTGACCAGTGTTGTCCGGCCCAGTGATCAGTGTTGTCCCTCCCAGTAACCAGTGTTGTCCCTCCCAGTAACCAGTGTTGTCCCTCCCAGTAACCAGTGTTGTCCGGCCCAGTGATCAGTGTTGTCCCTCCCAGTGACCAGTGTTGTCCGGCCCAGTGACCAGTGTTGTCCGGCCCAGTGACCAGTGTTGTCCGGCCCAGTGATCAGTGTTGTCCAGCCCAGTGATCAGTGTTGTCCATGCCAGTGACCAGTGTTGTCCGGCCCAGTGATCAGTGTCGTCCCTCCCAGTAACCAGCGTTGTCCCTCCCAGTAACCAGTGTTGGCCGGCCCAGTGACCAGTGTTGTCCCTCCCAGTGACCAGTGTTGTCCCTCCCAGTGACCAGTGTTGTCCGGCCCAGTGACCAGTGTTGTCCGGCCCAGTGACCAGTGTTGTCCGGCCCAGTGACCAGTGTGGTCCGGCCCAGTGATCAGTGTTGTCCCTCCCAGTGACCAGTGTTGTCCGGTCCAGTGACCAGTGTTGTCCGGCCCAGTGACCAGTGTTGTCCGGCCCAGTGATCAGTGTTGTCCAGCCCAGTGATCAGTGTTGTCCATCCCAGTGACCAGTGTTGTCCGGCCCAGTGATCAGTGTCGTCCCTCCCAGTAACCAGTGTTGTCCCTCCCAGTAACCAGTGTTGCCCGGCCCAGTGATCAGTGTTGTCCCTCCCAGTGACCAGTGTTGTCCGGCCCAGTGACCAGTGTTGTCCGGCCCAGTGACCAGTGTTGTCCGGCCCAGTGACCAGTGTGGTCCGGCCCAGTGATCAGTGTTGTCCCTCCCAGTGACCAGTGTTGTCCGGCCCAGTGACCAGTGTTGTCCGGCCCAGTGACCAGTGTGGTCCGGCCCAGTGACCAGTGTTATCCGGCCCAGTGACCAGTGTTGTCCGGCCCAGTGACCAGTGTTGTCCATCCCAGTGATCAGTGTTGTCCATCCCAGTGATCAGTGTTGTCCATCCCAGTGACCAGTGTTGTCCGGCCCAGTGATCAGTGTTGTCCCTCCCAGTAACCAGTGTTGTCCGGCCCAGTGATCAGTGTTGTCCCTTCCAGTGACCAGTGTTGTCCGGCCCAGTGACCAGTGTTGTCCGGCCCAGTGACCAGTGTTGTCCCTCCCAGTGACCAGTGTTGTCCGGCCCAGTGATCAGTGTTGTCCCTCCCAGTAACCAGTGTTGTCCCTCCCAGTAACCAGTGTTGTCCGGCCCAGTGATCAGTGTTGTCCCTCCCAGTGACCAGTGTGGTCCGACCCAGTGACCAGTGTTGTCCGGCCCAGTGACCAGTGTTGTCCGGCCCAGTGACCAGTGTTGTCCAGCCCAGTGATCAGTGTTGTCCAGCCCAGTGATCAGTGTTGTCCATCCCAGTGACCAGTGTTGTCCGGCCCAGTGATCAGTGTTGTCCCTCCCAGTAACCAGTGTTGTCCCTCCCAGTAACCAGTGTTGTCCGGCCCAGTGATCAGTGTTGTCCCTCCCAGTGACCAGTGTTGTCCGGCCCAGTGACCAGTGTTGTCCGGCCCAGTGACCAGTGTTGTCCCTCCCAGTGACCAGTGTTGTCCGGCCCAATGACCAGTGTTGTCCAGCCCAGTGTTGTCCGACCCAGTGATCAGTGTTGTCCAGCCCAGTGTTGTCCGGCCCAGTGACCAGTGTTGTCCGGCCCAGTGACCAGTGTTGTCCAGCCCAGTGTTGTCCGACCCAGTGACCAGTGGTGTCCAGCCCAGTGTTGTCCGGCCCAGTGACCAGTGTTGTCCAGCCCAGTGTTGTCCGACCCAGTGACCAGTGTTGTCCCTCCCAGTGACCAGTGATGTCCGGCCCAGTGACCAGTGTTGTCCGGCCCAGTGACCAGTGTTGTCCGGCCCAGTGATCAGTGTTGTCCAGCCCAGTGATCAGTGTTGTCCATCCCAGTGACCAGTGTTGTCCGGCCCAGTGATCAGTGTCGTCCCTCCCCGTAACCAGTGTTGTCCCTCCCAGTAACCAGTGTTGTCCGGCCCAGTGATCAGTGTTGTCCCTCCCAGTGGCCAGTGTTGTCCGGCCCAGTGATCAGTGTTGTCCGGCCCAGTGACCAGTGTTGTCCGGCCCAGTGACCAGTGTTGTCCGGCCCAGTGACCAGTGTTGTCCGGCCCAGTGACCAGTGTGGTCCGGCCCAGTGATCAGTGTTGTCCCTCCCAGTGACCAGTGTGGTCCGGCCCAGTGGCCAGTGTTGTCCGGCCCAGTGACCAGTGTTGTCCGGCCAAGTGACCAGTGTTGTCCGGCCCAGTGACCAGTGTTGTCCAGCCCAGCGATCAGTGTTGTCCAGCCCAGCGATCAGTGTTGTCCCTCCCAGTGACCAGTGTTGTCCGGCCCAGTGACCAGTGTTGTCCGGCCCAGTGACCAGTGTTGTCCCTCCCAGTGACCAGTGTTGTCCGGCCCAGTGACCAGTGTTGTCCAGCCCAGTGTTGTCCGACCCAGTGATCAGTGTTGTCCAGCCCAGTGTTGTCCGGCCCAATGGCCAGTGTTGTCCGGCCCAGTGACCAGTGTTGTCCAGCCCAGTGTTGTCCGGCCCAGTGACCAGTGTTGTCCAGCCCAGTGTTGTCCGGCCCAGTGACCAGTGTTGTCCAGCCCAGTGTTGTCCGACCCAGTGACCAGTGTTGTCCAGCCCAGTGTTGTCCGACCCAGTGACCAGTGTTGTCCCTCCCAGTGACCAGTGTTGTCCGGCCCAGTGACCAGTGTTGTGCGGCCCAGTGATCAGTGTTGTCCAGCCCAGTGATCAGTGTTGTCCATCCCAGTGACCAGTGTTGTCCGGCCCAGTGATCAGTGTCGTCCCTCCCAGTAACCAGTGTTGTCCCTCCCAGTAACCAGTGTTGCCCGGCCCAGTGATCAGTGTTGTCCCTCCCAGTGACCAGTGTTGTCCGGCCCAGTGACCAGTGTTGTCCGGCCCAGTGACCAGTGTTGTCCGGCCCAGTGACCAGTGTGGTCCGGCCCAGTGATCAGTGTTGTCCCTCCCAGTGACCAGTGTTGTCCGGCCCAGTGACCAGTGTTGTCCGGCCCAGTGACCAGTGTGGTCCGGCCCAGTGACCAGTGTTATCCGGCCCAGTGACCAGTGTTGTCCGGCCCAGTGACCAGTGTTGTCCATCCCAGTGATCAGTGTTGTCCATCCCAGTGATCAGTGTTGTCCATCCCAGTGACCAGTGTTGTCCGGCCCAGTGATCAGTGTTGTCCCTCCCAGTAACCAGTGTTGTCCGGCCCAGTGATCAGTGTTGTCCCTTCCAGTGACCAGTGTTGTCCGGCCCAGTGACCAGTGTTGTCCGGCCCAGTGACCAGTGTTGTCCCTCCCAGTGACCAGTGTTGTCCGGCCCAGTGATCAGTGTTGTCCCTCCCAGTAACCAGTGTTGTCCCTCCCAGTAACCAGTGTTGTCCGGCCCAGTGATCAGTGTTGTCCCTCCCAGTGACCAGTGTGGTCCGACCCAGTGACCAGTGTTGTCCGGCCCAGTGACCAGTGTTGTCCGGCCCAGTGACCAGTGTTGTCCAGCCCAGTGATCAGTGTTGTCCAGCCCAGTGATCAGTGTTGTCCATCCCAGTGACCAGTGTTGTCCGGCCCAGTGATCAGTGTTGTCCCTCCCAGTAACCAGTGTTGTCCCTCCCAGTAACCAGTGTTGTCCGGCCCAGTGATCAGTGTTGTCCCTCCCAGTGACCAGTGTTGTCCGGCCCAGTGACCAGTGTTGTCCGGCCCAGTGACCAGTGTTGTCCCTCCCAGTGACCAGTGTTGTCCGGCCCAATGACCAGTGTTGTCCAGCCCAGTGTTGTCCGACCCAGTGATCAGTGTTGTCCAGCCCAGTGTTGTCCGGCCCAGTGACCAGTGTTGTCCGGCCCAGTGACCAGTGTTGTCCAGCCCAGTGTTGTCCGACCCAGTGACCAGTGGTGTCCAGCCCAGTGTTGTCCGGCCCAGTGACCAGTGTTGTCCAGCCCAGTGTTGTCCGACCCAGTGACCAGTGTTGTCCCTCCCAGTGACCAGTGATGTCCGGCCCAGTGGCCAGTGTTGTCCGGCCCAGTGACCAGTGTTGTCCGGCCCAGTGATCAGTGTTGTCCAGCCCAGTGATCAGTGTTGTCCATCCCAGTGACCAGTGTTGTCCGGCCCAGTGATCAGTGTCGTCCCTCCCCGTAACCAGTGTTGTCCCTCCCAGTAACCAGTGTTGTCCGGCCCAGTGATCAGTGTTGTCCCTCCCAGTGGCCAGTGTTGTCCGGCCCAGTGATCAGTGTTGTCCGGCCCAGTGACCAGTGTTGTCCGGCCCAGTGACCAGTGTGGTCCGGCCCAGTGATCAGTGTTGTCCCTCCCAGTGACCAGTGTTGTCCGGTCCAGTGACCAGTGTTGTCCGGCCCAGTGACCAGTGTTGTCCAGCCCAGTGATCAGTGTTGTCTGGCCCAGTGACCAGTGTTGTCCGGCCCAGTGACCAGTGTTGTCCGGCCCAGTGACCAGTGTGGTCCGGCCCAGTGATCAGTGTTGTCCCTCCCAGTGACCAGTGTGGTCCGGCCCAGTGGCCAGTGTTGTCCGGCCCAGTGACCAGTGTTGTCCGGCCAAGTGACCAGTGTTGTCCGGCCCAGTGACCAGTGTTGTCCAGCCCAGCGATCAGTGTTGTCCAGCCCAGCGATCAGTGTTGTCCCTCCCAGTGACCAGTGTTGTCCGGCCCAGTGACCAGTGTTGTCCGGCCCAGTGACCAGTGTTGTCCCTCCCAGTGACCAGTGTTGTCCGGCCCAGTGACCAGTGTTGTCCAGCCCAGTGTTGTCCGACCCAGTGATCAGTGTTGTCCAGCCCAGTGTTGTCCGGCCCAATGGCCAGTGTTGTCCGGCCCAGTGACCAGTGTTGTCCAGCCCAGTGTTGTCCGGCCCAGTGACCAGTGTTGTCCAGCCCAGTGTTGTCCGGCCCAGTGACCAGTGTTGTCCAGCCCAGTGTTGTCCGACCCAGTGACCAGTGTTGTCCAGCCCAGTGTTGTCCGACCCAGTGACCAGTGTTGTCCCTCCCAGTGACCAGTGTTGTCCGGCCCAGTGACCAGTGTTGTGCGGCCCAGTGATCAGTGTTGTCCAGCCCAGTGATCAGTGTTGTCCATCCCAGTGACCAGTGTTGTCCGGCCCAGTGATCAGCGTCGTCCCTCCCAGTAACCAGTGTTGTCCCTCCCAGTAACCAGTGTTGTCCGGCCCAGTGATCAGTGTTGTCCCTCCCAGTGACCAGTGTTGTCCGGCCCAGTGACCAGTGTTGTCCGGCCCAGTGTTGTCCGGCCCAGTGACCAGTGTTGTCCGGCCCAGTGACCAGTGTTGTCCGGCCCAGTGACCAGTGTTGTCCCTCCCAGTGACCAGTGTTGTCCGGCCCAGTGACCAGTGTTGTCCAGCCCAGTGTTGTCCGACCCAGTGATCAGTGTTGTCCAGCCCAGTGTTGTCCGGCCCAGTGACCAGTGTTGTCCGGCCCAGTGACCAGTGTTGTCCAGCCCAGTGTTGTCCGGCCCAGTGACCAGTGGTGTCCAGCCCAGTGTTGTCCGGCCCAGTGACCAGTGTTGTCCAGCCCAGTGTTGTCCGACCCAGTGACCAGTGTTGTCCCTCCCAGTGACCAGTGATGTCCGGCCCAGTGACCAGTGTTGTCCGGCTCAGTGACCAGTGTTGTCCGGCCCAGTGATCAGTGTTGTCCAGCCCAGTGATCAGTGTTGTCCATCCCAGTGACCAGTGTTGTCCGGCCCAGTGATCAGTGTCGTCCCTCCCCGTAACCAGTGTTGTCCCTCCCAGTAACCAGTGTTGTCCGGCCCAGTGATCAGTGTTGTCCCTCCCAGTGACCAGTGTTGTCCGGCCCAGTGATCAGTGTTGTCCGGCCCAGTGACCAGTGTTGTCCGGCCCAGTGACCAGTGTGGTCCGGCCCAGTGATCAGTGTTGTCCCTCCCAGTGACCAGTGTTGTCCGGTCCAGTGACCAGTGTTGTCCGGCCCAGTGACCAGTGTTGTCCGGCCCAGTGATCAGTGTTGTCCAGCCCAGTGATCAGTGCTGTCCATCCCAGTGACCAGTGTTGTCCGGCCCAGTGATCAGTGTTGTCCATCCCAGTGACCAGTGTTGTCCGGCCCAGTGATCAGTGTCGTCCCTCCCAGTAACCAGTGTTGTCCCTCCCAGTAACCAGTGTTGTCCGGCCCAGTGATCAGTGTTGTCCCTCCCAGTGACCAGTGTTGTCCGGCCCAGTGACCAGTGTTGTCCGGCCCAGTGACCAGTGTTGTCCGGCCCAGTGACCAGTGTGGTCCGGCCCAGTGATCAGTGTTGTCCCTCCCAGTGACCAGTGTGGTCCGGCCCAGTGGCCAGTGTTGTCCGGCCCAGTGACCAGTGTTGTCCGGCCAAGTGACCAGTGTTGTCCGGCCCAGTGACCAGTGTTGTCCAGCCCAGCGATCAGTGTTGTCCAGCCCAGCGATCAGTGTTGTCCCTCCCAGTGACCAGTGTTGTCCGGCCCAGTGCCCAGTGTTGTCCGGCCCAGTGACCAGTGTTGTCCCTCCCAGTGACCAGTGTTGTCCGGCCCAGTGACCAGTGTTGTCCAGCCCAGTGTTGTCCGACCCAGTGATCAGTGTTGTCCAGCCCAGTGTTGTCCGGCCCAATGACCAGTGTTGTCCGGCCCAGTGACCAGTGTTGTCCAGCCCAGTGTTGTCCGGCCCAGTGACCAGTGTTGTCCAGCCCAGTGTTGTCCGGCCCAGTGACCAGTGTTGTCCAGCCCAGTGTTGTCCGACCCAGTGACCAGTGTTGTCCCTCCCAGTGACCAGTGTTGTCCGGCCCAGTGACCAGTGTTGTCCGGCCCAGTGATCAGTGTTGTCCAGCCCAGTGATCAGTGTTGTCCATCCCAGTGACCAGTGTTGTCCGGCCCAGTGATCAGCGTCGTCCCTCCCAGTAACCAGTGTTGTCCCTCCCAGTAACCAGTGTTGTCCGGCCCAGTGATCAGTGTTGTCCCTCCCAGTGACCAGTGTTGTCCGGCCCAGTGACCAGTGTTGTCCGGCCCAGTGTTGTCCGGCCCAGTGACCATTGTTGTCCGGCCCAGTGACCAGTGTTGTCCAGCCCAGTGTTGTCCGGCCCAGTGACCAGTGTTGTCCGGCCCAGTGACCAGTGTTGTCCAGCCCAGTGATCAGTGTTGTCCCTTCCAGTGACCAGTGTTGTCCGGCCCAGTGATCAGTGTTGTCCCTCCCAGTAACCAGTGTTCTCCCTCCCATTAACCAGTGTTGTCCGGCCCAGTGATCAGTGTTGTCCCTCCCAGTGACCAGTGTGTTCCGGCCCAGTGACCAGTGGTGTCCGGCCCAGTGACCAGTGTTGTCCGGCCCAGTGACCAGTGTTGTCCAGCCCAGTGATCAGTGTTGTCCAGCCCAGTGATCAGTGTTGTCCATCCCAGTGACCAGTGTTGTCCGGCCCAGTGATCAGTGTTGTCCCTCCCAGTAACCAGTGTTGTCCCTCCCAGTAACCAGTGTTGTCCGGCCCAGTGATCAGTGTTGTCCCTCCCAGTGACCACTGTTGTCCGGCCCAGTGACCAGTGTTGTCCGGCCCAGTGACCAGTGTTGTCCCTCCCAGTGACCAGTGTTGTCCGGCCCAGTGACCAGTGTTGTCCAGCCCAGTGTTGTCCGACCCAGTGATCAGTGTTGTCCAGCCCAGTGTTGTCCGGCCCAGTGACCATTGTTGTCCGGCCCAGTGACCAGTGTTGTCCAGCCCAGTGTTGTCCGGCCCAGTGACCAGTGTTGTCCAGCCCAGTGTTGTCCGGCCCAGTGACCAGTGTTGTCCAGCCCAGTGTTGTCCGACCCAGTGACCAGTGTTGTCCTCCTGCTGTACCAGTGTTGACCGCCAACAGCTGTCCGGTGGCCAGCATTATCCACCTGCTGTCTCAGCATTGTCCTATTGTAGCAGCGTTGTCCGGCACCGTCTACTGAAGCAGTGTTGTCCGCCACCGTCTACTGTAGCAGTGTTGTCCGCCACCGTCTACTGAAGCATGTTGTCCGCCACCGTCTACTGTAGCAGTGTTGTCCGGTACCGTCTACTGAAGCAGTGTTGTCCGGTACCGTCTACTGAAGCAGCGTTGTCCGCAAGCTGTCCAGCGACATGCTTCTCACCTGGGCGTCGCTTCCCAGGTCGTACTCGTACTACGTGGAGGTCTCGATGGACGAATGTGACTGGGTGCGCGTGGTGAACCACTCGCGCTATCACTGCCGCAGCTGGCAGATACTCTACTTCCCGCCACGCGTCGTCAGGTGAGGTCACCTGTCTCATCTGTCACATCTGGCACATCGTCAGGTGAGGTCACCTGTCTCATCTGTCACATCGTCAGGTGAGGTCAACTGTCTCATCTGTCACATCTGTCACATCGTCAGGTGAGGTCAACTGTCTCATCTGTCACATCGTCAGGTGAGGTCAACTGTCTCATCTGTCACATCGTCAGGTGAGGTCAGCTGTCTCATCTGTCACATCGTCAGGTGAGGTCAACTGTCTCATCTGTCACATCGTCAGGTGAGGTCAACTGTCTCATCTGTCACATCGTCAGGTGAGGTCAGCTGTCTCATCTGCCACATCTGTCACATCGTCAGGTGAGGTCACCTGTCTCATCTGTCTCATCTGTCACATCGTCAGGTGAGGTCACCTGTCTCATCTGTCACATCTGTCACATCGTCAGGTGAGGTCAGCTGTCTCACCTGTCTCATCTGTCACATCTGTCACATCGTCAGGTGAGGTCAGCTGTCTCATCTGTCACATATGTCACATCGTCAGGTGAGGTCAGCTGTCTCATCTGTCGCATCGTCAGGTGAGGTCAGCTGTCTCACCTGTCTCATCTGTCACATCGTCAGGTGAGGTCAGCTGTCTCACCTGTCACATCTGTCACATCGTCAGGTGAGGTCACCTGTCTCATCTGTCACATCGTCATGTGAGGTCACCTGTCTCATCTGTCACATCGTCAGGTGAGGTCAGCTGTCTCATCTGTCACATCTGTCACATCGTCAGGTGAGGTCACATGTCTCATCTGTCACATCGTCAGGTGAGGTCAGCTGTCTCATCTGTCACATATGTCACATCGTCAGGTGAGGTCACCTGTCTCATCTGTCACATCGTCAGGTGAGGTCAGCTGTCTCATATGTCACATCGTCAGGTGAGGTCACCTGTCTCATCTGTCACATCGCCAGGTGAGGTCAGCTGTCTCATCTGTCTCATCTGTCACATCGTCAGGTGAGGTCAGCTGTCTCATCTGTCATATCGTCAGGTGAGGTCAGCTGTCTCATCTGTCTCATCTGTCACATCGTCAGGTGAGGTCAGCTGTCGCATCTGTCACATCGTCAGGTGAGGCCACCTGTCTCATCTGTCACACCTGTCACATCGTCAGATGAGGTCACCTGTCTCATCTGTCACATCTGTCACATCGTCAGGTGATGTCACCTGTATCATCTGTCACATCTGTCACATCGTCATGTGAGGTCACCTGTCTCATCTGTCTCATCTGTCACATCGTCAGGTGAGGTCAGCTGTCTCATCTGTCTCATCTGTCATATCGTCAGGTGGGGTCAGCTGTCTCATCTGTCACATCGTCAGGTGAGGTCAGCTGTCTCATCTGTCTCATCTGTCACATCGTCAGGTGAGGTCACCTGTCTCATCTGTCACATCTGTCACATCGTCAGGTGAGGTCACCTGTCTCATCTTTCACACCTGTCACATCGTCAGGTGAGGTCAGCTGTCTCACCTGTCACATCGTCAGGTGAGGTCAACTGTCTCATCTGTCACATCGTCAGGTGAGGTCAACTGTCTCATCTGTCACATCTGTCACATCATCAGGTGAGATCAGCTGTCTCATCTGTCACATCTGTCACATCGTCAGGTGAGGTCACCTGTCTCATCTGTCACATCGGTCACATCAGATGAGGTAACCTGTCTCATCTGTCTCATCTGTCTCATCTGTCACATCGTCAGGTGAGGTCAGCTGTCTCACCTGTCACATCGTCAGGTGAGGTCACCTGTCTCATCTGTCACATCTGTCACATCGTCAGGTGAGGTCAGCTGTCTCATCTGTCTCATCTGTCACATCGTCAGGTGAGGTCAGCTGTCTCATCTGTCTCATCTGTCACATCGTCAGGTGAGGTCAGCTGTCTCATCTGTCACATCGTCAGGTGAGGTCACCTGTCTCATCTGTCTCATCTGTCACATCGTCAGGTGAGGTCAACTGCCTCATCCGTCACATCGTCAGGTGAGGTCAGCTGTTTCATCTGTCACATCGTCAGGTGAGGTCAACTGTCTCATCTGTCACATCGTCAGGTGAGGTCAACTGTCTCATCTGTCGCATCGTCAGGTGAGGTCAACTGTCTCATCTGTCACATCGTCAGGTGAGGTCAACTGTCTCATCTGTCACATCGTCAGGTGAGGTCAGCTGTCTCATCTGTCACATCGTCAAGTGAGGCTGTCACACTGCACATCTCGTCACACGTGTGATGACATGTGACGGGTGGATGTTGTAATTGTTTTGTTGTTTAGCTGGTTTGTGATGACGCTTACTGACGCTTCCGTGTTTTGCCTTTTAAATACATTGATATTCAATTGCATTTTAAATCATTCTAGCTTATAAAAAGATTAATGACTTATTAATTCAATCAGTAATTTAAAAGGTGTCCAGTGGAGCGTAAGTTGCTTTGGTGTGTTGACTGCTCGTGAACGACCGCACCTTAAACTCCCATTAATCGTGTCTAAACTCCCATTAATCGTGTCTAAACTCCCATTAATCGTGTCTAAACTCCCATTAATCGTGTCTAAACTCCCATTAATCGTGTCGTGCCCTGTTTTGACCCCTGTGACGGCCCCCCACGGCAGGTCAATCCGTGTGGTGGGAACCAACAACACGGTGAACCGTATGTTCCACCTGGTCTCCCTGGAGGCCTCCTTCTGCAGTCGGCCGGAGCCCACTGAGCACGGCATGATCGGTGAGAGTTGTACCGCCGCCTGACAGACGGCAGCGCAAAGGGCAGGCAACTTGCCGTATCCCTTGTGTTGATTGCACCGAATGTGTAGTACAATAGGTGTTTTTCCGGTCATTATTGACTCATTCTTTATTGGCCTGCATTCTCATTTGACCGCGTTACTTCTCAGACGTAATTGAGCGAACTTGAGAGCGTGCTACTATGCGCTTATCGTGCCGTGGGACATGTGTGCCAGTCTCTACCGTGTCCTCGCAGTTACTGCTAACCGGCTCGTTCCATGTCGTCTGACTGTACCGGTTCTATACACAGCACTATTACGCAGAAATATATCGTCATGGCCCGGCATACCCGCCCGCGCTGGCGCCCCATCCGTCCCATGTCCGTGTGATGAGTTTCCCACGCTGTAGCGTCCTACCCTGCACCTCGCTCTGACTCCCCCCTCTCTGCAGCTCCACGGGAGAACGTGACCACTCTGCAGCGCTCGGCCATGGTGATCGAGGGCGTGTGATCAGTTTGCCACGCTGTAGCGTCCTACCCCGTACCTCGCTCTGACTCCCCCCCCCCCCCCCCCTCCGCAGCTCCACGGGAGAACGTGGCCACTCTGCAGCGCTCGGCCATGGTGATCGAGGGCGTGTGATCAGTTTGCCACGCTGTAGCGTCCTACCCCGTACCTCGCTCTGACTCCCCCCTCTCTATCTCTGCAGCTCCACGGGAGAACGTGGCCACTCTGCAGCGCTCGGCCATGGTGATCGAGGGCGTGTCTCGCAGCCGGAACGCCCTCCTGAACGGCGATACAGACAAGTACGACTGGGACCACGGCTACACGTGTCACCAGCTCGGCAGCGGCAGTGTGGTGGTGCAGCTCGGCCAGCCCTTCCTGCTCGATACCATGAGGTGAGAGGCGACTGGGACCACGGCTACACGTGTCACCAGCTCGGCAGCGGCAGTGTGGTGGTGCAGCTCGGCCAGCCCTTCCTGCTCGATACCATGCGGTGAGAGGCAGGCGTGGGATTGCTTTTGGGGAGGGCAGAGAGGCAAATTATCACAAAATGATCATGAAGTGAAAATTCGATTCAGAAAGACCGATTCGTGGGAAATGGATTCATGAATTATACATTTTCTACTGAAATGACCCCAGTAAGGGTGAATTCGACTCAATAAAGCGTGGGTGGAGGACACGGGCGTCTCGGGTACAGTTTGTGACGGCACGCCGGTAAGGATAGCGAAACGCGTCCAGGTCGCAACGTTGTGGGGCTTCGTTCGGGCGGAGGCGGCGGCTGACCTGAACCGGGGCGGGGCGCGTGGTCGGGCGGCAATGCTCAACATGCCAGCTGGTTTGCTTCTCCACACGGGCACCATATGACCACGCCGTCGCTGATCGCGGACCCCTAAACCACTAGTATGAGTGTCATATATTTGTCACATTTACGGCATCCGTAAGCCTCAATCGCCATCATCTAAATGCCTGGTGTTGGTTACGACCCGCGTGCTGACGTCTCCCCTCCCCCGCGGCCGTCACGTCTTCCCTCAGACTGCTTCTGTGGGACTGCGACGACCGCACGTACGGCTACTACATCGAGGTGTCGGCGAACCAGCGCGACTGGAGCATGATGTGCGACCGCTCCCGCTCGCTGTGCCGCTCATGGCAGGTGGTCACCTTCAAACGCAGACCGGTGGTCTTTATACGCATCGTCGGCACGAGAAACTCGGCCAATGAGGTGAGAACTGGTGCTAGATTCGCTCGGAGAGGTGTCTCATCGAAAGATGAGAGGCCAACGAGGTGAGATCAGAGATGAGTTTGGAGAGGTTAGAGGTTAGGTAGGTTAGATGAGAGGCAAATGCAATGAGGGTCAGATGCTGAACGAGTTTGAAGAGGTTGGGTTAGTTACGGGAGAAAGCAATTAGGTTAGAGGTTATTTGGTGTGAGTTGGTGGCTGGGCGAATGCAGGGGAGGGGAGGGGAGGGGAGGGGAGGGGAGGGGAGGGGAGGGGAGGGGAGGGGAGGGGAGGGGAGGGGAGGGGAGGGGAGGGGAGGGGAGGGGAGGGGAGGGGAGGGGAGGGGAGGGGAGGGGAGGGGAGGGGAGGGGAGGGGAGGGGAGGGGAGGGAAGGGGAGGGAAGGGGAGGGGAGGGGAGGGGAGGGGAGGGGAGGGGGGGGGGGGGCGAATGCCTGATGGGGGAATGTAGGTGATGACCTTATGATTTGCAGGTATATTTGCCTTACATTCGTTCATGAATGTGCAGTTATTAACTTGGTTCCTTCGCTGGCCACTCATTTCATCGCGCCATACCACTACAATACACAGACGTTTCGCTGAGGTAAATACAGCACTGCCCGTCAAGAGACGAACGGGAGACATGATGAGTACAGGTTTAATAAGTATCTTCCCTGGAAGTTTAATAAGTATATTCCCTGGACGTATCTAATTTCACTTCTGTGTACATTAAGGACTGATTTAACCCTATTAGTGGCAGGCTCCTGGCTACCCCTATTAGTGGCAAGGGGGGGGGGGGATTTCGCCAACCCCGCAGATCTCGAGATCTACCCGTCCGATTTGCAAAAATCAAAATGCGTTTGATTCCCCTCAACACGATCTACATTTCTAAAAATCCAAAAAATCAACATTTTTTTTATAGGGAGAACAGGGGGCAAAAACTACAAATATTAGAGGTATTTGTGATCCAACACAGCTGTCATGTTTACCAATTAATTTTAACGCAACTAATTATAATCGATCGAGATTGAATTGGAGATTGATATATGGTGGTGACTTTTGCAAATTCAAAAATCATATGCGTGTGTAGGTCGCTCAATATGGGGGTGAGGTGAATGCGCAATAAAACCGTTTTTTTATGTAGGTTTTTTATATAAATGAAATGGTGCGTTATTGTGACACTAGACAAAACAGTAATTGTAAACAGTATTTGTCCGCCCTGGTAGCTCAGTGGGAGAGCGCTGGACTTCTGACCTATCCCGGTAGTGGTAGCCCGGGTTCGAGTCGCTTCGGCGCTCACTATTTGCTCCTGACTGGGATGGCCGGCAGCCGGTGGTAGCGGTCGCACTCAAGGCCAGGTGACGTCAGTGAGCGGGGCGGACCGTGTCCAGGTATGTCGGGCAGGTAAAACTTTCGTCTCTAAATTCTGCCGGCCAACATGAATTGCGCGATCGGGTGGTGCGGTCAGGGCCTGCGCAACAAGCTCTGCTTAGCGTGGGTCCTAACCTCGGAAATCCATCCATACAAAAACATTCGGACTAAAATGTATAAAAAAGAAGAAAGAAAAAAGTAATAAAACATCTTGCCATAGGCGGTACCAGGTTAGTGAAAAAGGGAGGCCAAATAGAGAAAGTATTAACCGCAGGCAAGTTGCTACCCAGCACTATAAATAAATTACTGATTGTAGAGTTCCTTTTTGCATGTTGAACTTCATCATAGGCGTATCCAGGATCCAAACTGGGGAGTTGCAAGACCTTTTGATAGGTATATTCTCCACTATAATGATACTAACTAGTCAACAGTGACTATTTCACTTACAACTTCAATTCACATTGGTTACCTTTTTTACCCTACCTGGACTCTCCTATTATCTTATAAACGTTCGTAGAGTACCCTTTGGCGCGTGTTTCATCCGAAAACTGCAGTATGTTATGTCATTGTAGGCCCATGCATTTTAGTTGCCTTGCAATAATATGACCCCCTTTCTTCCATTCCTGAACACGCCCCTGCAACTCTATATGTAATACATTATGCAAATAATGGAAGGGGGTTATCTTTTACATCTTGATAGCTATAAATGCCTCTTGCATCGCTCTATTGACTTCCCGCCAAGCGTTGCATACTTCCTGGAAACCTCCCCTTTTCAAGTCCCTGAAACCGCCTCTGCCATGCAATTTTTATGATATTTCATTACCATCAACCAATTTGCACTTGTTTCAATCACCGTAAACCGATGTAACTCCTTCATACTTGAGGCAGTTAGGAAGAAACCGTGAAGATCGCATTTCCGTATTATCGTTAAATGTCGCCGCAGAACCCTCCCAAAACCGTGCCCTGGAACCGCCTCTGTTCAAGTTAGGAACTCAATTTTGACTCCATATGTGAAAATCTATTTTGGGAAAAGTCTCAAAATTGAATGGGCCTGCTCCCAGCCGTTCTGGAGATATCTGCGAAAAACATAGGGGGGGGGGGGAATCTGCCCCCCTGCCACTAATAGGGTTAAAGGAGCATCTGGCACCTACTTAGGTACCTACCTAGGTAGGTACCACATGTCCCTTAAATCAGTCCTTCATGTACACATAAGTGCAATTAGATGAGTCCAGGGAAGATACTTATTAAACTACCAGGGAAGATACTTATTAAACCGACTGTAGTGTCTCAGTGTCTCAGACGAGAGACACTGAGGGACTGGAGGGACTCTCGGCGACTTGCCTCTTCCCGAGAAGCGCTACTGCCTCTCGTCACCGATACCGCGTCATCAGATTTGTGCCCAGGCAAATCTGGGTAAAGTTGTGTCCGTTTACGCAGACTCCACGCCTCACAGCGCTAGGCAGCCGAACTTATAACCTGTTCGCCTCTGTCACCCTCATCGCTAGGCAGCCGAACTTCTAACCTCTTCGCCTCTGTCACCCTCAGGTTCACAGCGCTAGGCAGCCGAACTTCTAACCTCTTCGCCTCTGTCACCCTCATCGCTAGGCAGCCGATCTTCTAACCTGTTCGGCTCTGTCACCCTCATCGCTAAGTAGCCAAACTTCTAACCTGTTCGCCTCTGTCACCCTCAGGTTCACAGCGCTAGGCAGCCGAACTTCTAACCTCTTGGCCTCTGTCACCCTCAGTCGAACTTCTAACCTGTTCGCCTCTGTCACCCTCAGCGCTAGGCAGCCAAACTTCTAACCTCTTCGCCTGTCACCCTCAGGTATTTCACTGTGTTCACTTCGAGTGTCCTGCGCAGTGTGAGGTGGAGCGGCACACGGACGAGGCTTCCGAGCCGGAGTCTGAGGAGCCCGAGGGAGCCACCGTAGCCACCGGAGCCGCCTCGGAGCCAGAGCCGGAGCCGGAGGGCGCGGTCGGCGGCGCGGTGGGCGGAGAGAGACGATTTTCGTTCGAGCTGGACAAGTGGGAGCCGCCTGAGGAGGCAGGCGGAGCGTACGGCGGCGGCGTCGGCGTCGGCGTCGGCGTCGGCGTCGGCGACGTCGGCGACGTCGGCGACGTCGGCGACGACGAGCCCTGAGCGGCGGGAGCAGAGGAGAGGGGAGAGAGGACGGCTCACTAGTCATGCACGGTACAATGGCGCCCGAGAGAGGCAGAGGGGCAGACAGGCAGACAGGCAGACAGGCAGACAGGCAGACAGGCAGACAGGCAGACAGGCAGACAGGCAGACAGGCAGACAGGCAGACAGGCAGACAGGCAGACAGACAGGCAGACAGGCAGACAGGCAGACAGGCAGACAGGCAGAGATGCAGAGAGGCAGAGAGGCAGGACGGCGGGGAGCGGACAGAACGGCAGATGGGGTAGTGGTGACCCTCTAAAGATCCGTGTGTCCGTCGGATCCGGTTATGCGTAGTCGACTTTCCCTGGTGTATATTTTCGTACTTATTTATTGGCAGAAGCACCTAGTGGACGTTGACGATGATGAATTGGAGACTAGCAGAGCGCGAGTAGTGTAGATTCAGCCGTTCTCATCAGCTCGACAAGGCGAACAACGCTTCAGTTAACATTAGTGTCATCTAAAGCAGATGCATTGCCAATTGCCATTGTCATTACTGATGGGGAATCATGTCGGGTTGCCCGTGATATACAATTAACGGTTTATACAGCGCTTCCAACAGAAAGCTACACAACCCTCGATAGTGGCTGTCATTTTCGGTAGCCCGCTTGTTTGTAGCGAGGCACTTGGCTGAAACGACCGCTTGTTTAGCATGGCTTGAAGCTTCCCGCTAAGATCAACTCTAGTCGAGAGCACGAGGTCACTCAACTCATATGCACTCGTAGTGTATTGTCCCAATTCCCACTCCCTGACCAGTGCCCAGTGCCCATCTTGGGCAGCGGTCGCCCCGACTTAGGCAACGAACGCTTCGGATTCAACATCGCGAGTAGCTGGCTTTTTCCAGTAACATGCATCATAGTGTTGTGTGGATGACGTATTGTCAGTGGTTGAGTGGTATACATGAGTGTGCGGACACCAAATTCACCAGTTAACTCCTCACGCCATCCTGATGTTACGTTCACGATTATGTGGCCTGGCTGTGTCCCTGCTATGCGCGCGTCTACCAATAAACGAGACAGCTGTGAACTGCGTTTGTGGTTTGAATCACCACCGACAAGTTTGGCAGGTTGGATTGTACCACAGTAGAATGCAACGCTAAGCGCGCAGCAGGATTTCAAACTCTTCCCACTCCCATCGCTGCCACCCCGATTCGGCTCCATGTGCTGAAGAACGGACAACATACACGAAGCATCCCATCCAGTGCGCATCAGTTATAGCAGGAGACTAAAACGCGCCCGAGAATATGCTTGGTTGTAGCCAACTTGCTACAAAGTAAGTTAGTTACTCACCAAACCAGGAATAAGAGAATAACTCTTTATTCCTGACCTCTTATTCTTGTTGTTATTCTCTTATTCCTGACCAAACTACTGACTACGAGAATAACTTTCTTCTGCCACGATCTGATAGCTCGAGGTGATCAACAGCACGTTTTTGTATTATTCGCTTAATGTCCAACATCGCAACAATAACATTAAATTAGCGGCACTTTCGCACGTAGTCATAGTCTACGACTTCATATATCACAAAAAGATACAAACACTGAATTTCACATGTTCACTCCCAGCTTCCACTTCGTCTCCGTCTCCGTCCAGCCGACTCATTTCGATCACAGCCGTACTGTACGGCGGCTATCGCGACCCGCCCTCTGATACCCACAGCCAGCCGGCAGCTGATCCGTGACCGTACCCCTCCCTCCCTCCGCACAGCGGCGCCTAGAAGCCTGGGTCCCATTCGCTCTTCTGCTCCCGAGTCACGGTGCGGTAACAGACCAGAACGTCCCCAGGCTGGAAGCGCACCTCCAGATCGTGCAGCATGAGGCCGCACTCGACGTCCTTCTTCACCGTGTCCACCTCGTTCTTCAGGTGCCGCATCGACGACAAGGTGCCTGGAGGGCGGGGAGGGGGAAGGGGGTCACATCAGCTAACTGACACAGGGTACACCGACGCCAGGCCGGCGCCTGGTGTCATCACTGACGAGGTGTTAGAGCACTGACTGACCCCGGCAGGTACACCGGCGCCTGGTGTCATCACTGACGAGGTGTTACAGCACCGACTGACCCCGGCAGGTACACCGGCGCCTGGTGTCATCACTGACGAGGTGTTAGAGCACCGACTGACTCCGGCAGGGACGCCAGCGCCTGGTGTCATCACTGACGAGTACAGCACCGACTGACCCCGGCAGGTACACCGGCGTCTGGTGTCATCACTGACGAGTACAGCACTGGCTGACCCCGGCAGGTACGCCGGCGCCTGGGGTCATCACTGACGAGGTGTTACAGCACCGACTGACCCCGGCAGGGACACCGGCGCCTGGTGTCATCACTGACGAGGTGTTACAGCCCGGCAGGTACACCGGCGCCTGGTGTCATCACTGACGAGGTGGTACAGCCCGGCAGGTACACCGGCGCCTGGTGTCATCACTGACGAGGCGTTACAGCACCGACTGACCCCGGCAGGGACACCGACGCCTGGTGTCATCACTGACGAGGTGTTACAGCACCGACTGACCCCGGCAGGTACACCGGCGCCTGGTGTCATCACTGACGAGTACAGCACCGACTGACCCCGGCAGGTACATCGGTGCCTGGTGTCATCACTGACGAGTACAACACTGGCTGACCCCGGCAGGGACACCGGCGCCTGGTGTCATCACTGACGAGGTGTTACAGCCCGGCAGGTACACCGGCGCCTGGTGTCATCACTGACGAGGTGTTACAGCACCGACTGACCCCGGCAGGTACACCGGCGCCTGGTGTCATCACTGACGAGGTGTTACAGCACCGACTGACCCCGGCAGGTACACCGGCGCCTGGTGTCATCACTGACGAGGTGTTACAGCACCAACTGACCCCGGCAGGGACACCGGCGCCTAGTGTCATCACTGACGAGGTGTTACAGCACCGACTGACCCCGGCAGGTACACCGGCGCCTGGTGTCATCACTGACGAGGTGTTACAGCACGAACTGACCCCGGCAGGTACACCGGCGCCTGGTGTCATCACTGACGAGGTGTTACAGCGCCGACTGACCCCGGCAGGTACACCGGCGCCTGGTGTCATCACTGACGAGGTGTTACAGCGCCGACTGACCCCGGCAGGTACACCGGCGCCTGGTGTCATCACTGATGAGTACAGCACTGGCTGACCCCGGCAGGTACACCGACGCCTGGTGTCATCACTGACGAGGTGTTACAGCGCCGACTGACCCCGGCAGGTACACCGGCGCCTGGTGTCATCACTGACGATGTGTTACAGCGCCGACTGACCCCGGCAGGTACACCGGCGCCTGGTGTCATCACTGACGAGGTGTTACAGCGCCGACTGACCCCGGCAGGTACACCGGCGCCTGGTGTCATCACTGACGAGTACAGCACTGGCTGACCCCGGCAGGTACACCGGCGCCTGGTGTCATCACTGACGAGGTGTTACAGCACCGACTGACCCCGGCAGGTACACCACGGTGCCAGCCAGTCAGCCCCACATCCTAGCATCAGACCCATCCAGCCCTCGGCTCGGTATCGTACATGGCGACATTTAATCTGGATACAGGTGAAGATGCGGAAACATGTAACCATCGGTAATCAGGACAATGATGACAGAAGATGGATACAAGTACGAGGAAAAATACCATTCAAATATAATATAATTACAATACATTCAAAATAAAATGAAAATAAAATTGAAATATACGAAAAAGTTCAAAGAAAGTAAATAAGTTCAAATTTGTAAATGTTTGAGCAGCTGACAAATTACGGGCATAGCTGTAAAGGTCAGGGAAAGCAACACAAATTGCGCGCATCTCATAAAGATAAGTCACATAATTGACACCAAGTGAACCATATACCCAGCTATGTAACGTACCGTCATGTATTGCCTCTCCCTCTCGGACTAGTCGGAATCTCTCCGCTTTCTTCAGCTGGCCTTTGGTACATCTGCATCCCGCCACGGGAATTTTGTGCTTATTCTCCGTCACCACGAACTCTTGTAAAACGTTCGCCTCGCCTGTCAATCACATTACGTTGTCAGTAAAGGCAGTGAAATGTTTCGTGTATACACTACAGCATAGTTCGTGCTGGAAGCACATTTCGCAACTGAATTCTCAGACTTTGGCGAGTCATCTCACTTCAGAAGACAGAAGACTCGATGGTTCGATAGGGCGACACCTCAGCACGGCTGTTACACTACTCAGAAATCTTAGAATCTAGTCAGGACCAACAGCAAAACGTCATTCATGCTATTGACATAAAAACCTGCTACCAGTAAATGCATATATTATATATGTGAATGTATGACAAACTCTGTGACCGAGGCACCGCCGACCGTCACATTCCCCATCACATGACTCAAGTGTCCTATGACTCGAGTCCACCGACAGGTCCCACCGCTTCACAGTCGTATGACTCGAGTCTCCGCAGTCCCCTGACTCGACTCCACTGAGCTGCCTCCTGTCACTCGACTCAACTCTATGACTCGACTCCACCAAGCCGCTTCCTGTCACTCGACTCAACCCTATGACTCGACTACAGCCCCAGCCCCCCCCCCCCCCCCCACACCACTGACCTACGACCTCCTCGACCTCCTTGATTGGCATCAGCCTGTCCAGCTCCTCCCTGACGTCGTCTATTAGCCGGTATATGACGTTCACTAGCCGGACGGGGGTGTTGCCAGCCTGCGCCTTGGCCGCCACGTCCGCCGGCGCCTCCACGTTAAACCCGTACACCACAGCTGGGGACGGCGGAGGGCAGACTGTGATTAGCAGGTCAGCAACGGCTGTTGGCGGCACCACCGACAAAATATACATATACAGATACAGATACAGATATACAGATATATACAGATATACAGATATATACAGATATACAGATATATACAGATATACAGATATATACAGATATACAGATATATACAGATATACAGATATATACAGATATACAGATATATACAGATATACAGATATATACAGATATACAGATATATACAGATACACAGATATATACAGATATACAGATATATACAGATATACAGATATATACAGATATACAGATATATACAGATATACAGATATATACAGATATACAGATATATACAGATATACAGATATATACAGATATACAGATATATACAGATATACAGATATATACAGATATACAGATATATACAGATATACATATATATATACAGATATACAGATATATACAGATATACAGATATATACAGATATACAGATATATACAGATATACAGATATATACAGATATACAGATATATACAGATATACAGATATATACAGATATACAGATATATACAGATATACAGATATATACAGATATACAGATATATACAGATATACAGATATATACAGATATACAGATATATACAGATATACAGATATATACAGATATACAGATATATACAGATATACAGATATATACAGATATACAGATATATACAGATATACAGATATATACAGATATACAGATATATACAGATATACAGATATATACAGATATACAGATATATACAGATATACAGATATATACAGATATATACAGATATACAGATATATACAGATATACAGATATATACAGATATACAGATATATACAGATATACAGATATATACAGATATACAGATATATACATATATACAGATATATACAGATATACAGATATATACAGATATACAGATATATACAGATACACAGATATATACAGATATACAGATATATACAGATATACAGATATATACAGATATACAGATATATACAGATATACAGATATATACAGATATACAGATATATACAGATATACAGATATATACAGATATACAGATATATACAGATATACATATATATATATACAGATACAGATATATACAGATATACAGATATATACAGATATACAGATATATACAGATATACAGATATATACAGATATACAGATATATACAGATATACAGATATATACAGATATACAGATATATACAGATATACAGATATATACAGATATACAGATATATACAGATATACAGATATATACAGATATACAGATATATACAGATATACAGATATATACAGATATACAGATATATACAGATATACAGATATATACAGATATACAGATATATACAGATATACAGATATACAGATATACAGATATATACAGATATACAGATATATACAGATATACAGATATATACAGATATACAGATATACAGATATACAGATATATACAGATATACAGATATATACAGATATACAGATATATACAGATATACAGATATATACAGATATACAGATATATACAGATATATACAGATATATACAGATATATACAGATATACAGATATATACAGATATACAGATATATACAGATATACAGATATACAGATATACAGATATATACAGATATACAGATATATACAGATATACAGATATATACAGATATACAGATATATACAGATATACAGATATATACAGATATACAGATATATACAGATATACAGATATATACAGATATACAGATATATACAGATATACAGATATATACAGATATACAGATATATACAGATATACAGATATATACAGATATACAGATATATACAGATATACAGATATATACAGATATACAGATATATACAGATATACAGATATATACAGATATACAGATATATACAGATATACAGATATATACAGATATACAGATATATACAGATATACAGATATATACAGATATACAGATATACAGATATACAGATATATACAGATATACAGATATATACAGTATACAGATATATACAGATATACAGATATATACAGATATACAGATATATACAGATATATACAGATATATACAGATATATACAGATATATACAGATATACAGATATACACAGATATACAGATATATACAGATATACAGATATATACAGATATACAGATATATACAGATATACAGATATACAGATATACAGATATATACAGATATACAGATATACAGATATACAGATATATACAGATATACAGATATATACAGATATACAGATATATACAGATATACAGATATATACAGATATACAGATATATACAGATATATACAGATATACAGATATATACAGATATATACAGATATACAGATATACAGATATACAGATATATACAGATATACAGATATATACAGATATACAGATATACAGATATACAGATATACAGATATACAGATATATACAGATATACAGATATATACAGATATACAGATATATACAGATATATACAGATATACAGATATATACAGATATACAGATATATACAGATATACAGATATATACAGATATACAGATATATACAGATATACAGATATATACAGATATACAGATATATACAGATATATACAGATATATACAGATATACAGATATA
>JAXIVJ010003232.1:20000-32500 GCA_036785665.1 Chirona hameri | reverse complement strand
CCTCCCTCTAACTAACATGAGTCCTCGTTTCAGCCTCTCCCTATAACTAACCTGAGTCCTCGTTTCAGTCTCTCCCTCTAACCTGAGTCCTCGTTTCAGCCCCTCCCTCTAACCTGAGTCCTCGTTTCAGTCCCTCCCTCTAACCTGAGTCCTCGTTTCAGCCCCTCCCTCTAACTAACCTGAGTCCTCGTTTCAGCCTCTCCCTCTAACCTGAGTCCTCGTTTCAGTCCCTCCCTCTAACCTGAGTCCTCGTTTCAGCCTCTCCCTCTAACTAACCTGAGTCCTCGTTTCAGCCCCTCCCTCTAGCTAACATGAGTCCTCGTTTCAGCTTCTCCCTCTAACCTGAGTCCTCGTTTCAGCCCCTCCCTCTAACCTGAGTCCTCGTTTCAGCCTCTCCCTCTAACTAACCTGAGTCCTCGTTTCAGCCTCTCCCTCTAACTAACCTGAGCCCTCGTTTCAGCCTCTCCCTCTAACTAACCTGAGTCCACGTTTCAGCATCTCCCTCTAACCTGAGTCCTCGTTTCAGCCCCTCCCTCTAACTAACCTGAGTCCTCGTTTCAGCCCCTCACTCTAACCTGAGTCCTCGTTTCAGCCCCTCCCTCTAACTAACCTGAGCCCTCGTTTCAGTCCCTCCCTCTAACTAACCTGAGTCCTCGTTTCAGTATCACCCTCTAACTAACCTGAGTCCTCGTTTCATCCTCTCCCTCTAACTAACCTGAGTCCTCGTTTCAGCCCCTCCCTCTAACTAACATGAGTCCTCGTTTCAGCCTCTCCCTCTAACCTGAGTCCTCGTTTCAGCCCCTCCCTCTAACCCGAGTCCTCGTTTCAGCCTCTCCCTCTAACTAACCTGAGTCCTCGTTTCAGCCTCTCCCTCTAACTAACCTGAGTCCTCGTTTCATCCTCTCCCTCTAACTAACCTGTGTCCTCGTTTCAGCCCCTCCCTCTAACTAACATGAGTCCTCGTTTCAGCCTCTCCCTATAACTAACCTGAGTCCTCGTTTCAGCCTCTCCCTCTAACCTGAGTCCTCGTTTCAGCCCCTCCCTCTAACCTGAGTCCTCGTTTCAGTCCCTCCCTCTAACCTGAGTCCTCGTTTCAGCCCCTCCCTCTAACTAACCTGAGTCCTCGTTTCAGCCTCTCCCTCTAACTAACCTGAGTCCTCGTTTCAGCCTCTCCCTCTAACTAACCTGAGTCCTCGTTTCAGCCCCACCCTCTAACTAACCTGAGTCCTCGTTTCAGACCCTCCCTCTAACTAAACTGAGTCCTCGTTTCAGCCTCTCCCTTTAACCTGAGTCCTCGTTTCAGCATCTCCCTCTAACTAACCTGCGTCCTCGTTTGAGCCTTTCCTCTCGCTCCGCCCTGTAATCAGTCAGATGGAGCTCCAGCTTCTGTTTCGCCGCCGCCTGATCCTGCTGTGCCTTCACGAACGACTCCTGATGATGGCGCCACGTCACCACCTCCTTGGCGTGTTTCTGTTAACACGAGGAACAAGGCACCCACCTCAGTCTCCACCTGAGGAGAGCAGTCTCCACCTCAGTCTCCACCTGAGGAGAGCAGTCTCCACCTCAGTCTCCACCTGAGAAGAGCAGTCTCCACCTCAGTCTCCACCTGAGGAGAGCAGTCTCCACCTCAGTCTCCACCTGAGAAGAGCAGTCTCCACCTCAGTCTCCACCTGAGGAGAGCAGTCTCCACCTCAGTCTCCACCTGAGAAGAGCAGTCTCCACCTCAGTCTCCACCTGAGAAGACCAGTCTCCACCTCAGTCTCCACCTGAGAAGAGCAGTCTCCACCTCAGTCTCCACCTGAGGAGAGCAGTCTCCACCTCAGTCTCCACCTGAGGAGAGCAGTCTCCACCTCAGTCTCCACCTGAGAAGACCAGTCTCCACCTCAGTCTCCACCTGAGGAGAGCAGTCTCCACCTCAGTCTCCACCTGAGAAGAGCAGTCTCCACCTCAGTCTCCACCTGAGAAGACCAGTCTCCACCTCAGTCTCCACCTGAGAAGAGCAGTCTCCACCTCAGTCTCCACCTGAGGAGAGCAGTCTCCACCTCAGTCTCCACCTGAGAAGAGCAGTCTCCACCTCAGTCTCCACCTGAGAAGACCAGTCTCCACCTCAGTCTCCACCTGAGAAGAGCAGTCTCCACCTCAGTCTCCACCTGAGGAGAGCAGTCCCCACCTCAGTCTCCACCTGAGGAGAGCAGTCTCCACCTCAGTCTCCACCTGAGGAGAGCAGTCTCCACCTCAGTCTCCACCTGAGAAGAGCAGTCTCCATCTCAGTCCCCACCTGAGAAGAGCAGTCTCCACCTCAGTCTTCACCTGAGAAGAGCAGTCTCCACCTCAGTCTCCACCTGAGAAGAGCAGTCTCCACCTCAGTCTCCACCTGAGAAGACCAGTCTCCACCTCAGTCTCCACCTGAGAAGAGCAGTCTCCACCTCAGTCTCCACCTGAGAAGAGCAGTCTCCACCTCAGCCTCCACCTGAGAAGACCAGTCTCCACCTCAGTCTCCACCTGAGAAGAGCAGTCTCCACCCCAGTCTCCACCCCAGTCTCCACCTGAGAAGAGCAGTCTCCACCTCAGTCTCCACCTGAGAAGACCAGTCTCCACTTCAGTCTCCACCTGAGAAGACCAGTCTCCACCTCAGTCTCCACCTGAGAAGACCAGTCTCCACCTCAGTCTCCACCTGAGAAGACCAGTCTCCACCTCAGTCTCCACCTGAGAAGAGCAGTCTCTGTCATAAGGCACCCACCTCAGTCTCCACCTGAGAAGAGCAGTCTCCACCTCAGTCTCCAGCTGAGAAGAGCAGTCTCTGTCATAAGGCACCCACCTCAGTCTCCACCTGAGAAGAGCAGTCTCCACCTCAGTCTCCACCTGAGAAGAGCAGTCTCCACCTCAGTCTCCACCTGAGAAGAGCAGTCTCCACCTCAGTCTCCACCTGAGAAGAGCAGTCTCCACCTCAGTCTCCACCTGAGAAGAGCAGTCTCCACCTCAGTCTCCACCTGAGGAGAGCAGTCTCCACCTCAGTCTCCACCTGAGAAGAGCAGTCTCCACCTCAGTCTCCACCTGAGGAGAGCAGTCTCCACCTCAGTCTGCACCTGAGGAGAGCAGTCTCCACCTCAGTCTCCACCTGAGAAGAGCAGTCTCCACCTCAGTCTCCACCTGAGAAGACCCGTCTCTGGCATTGAGGCCGAACCTTTGGCACCCAAGGCACCCATCTCAGTCTCCACCTGAGAAGAGCAGTCTCTGGCATTGAGGCCGAACCTTTGGCACCCAAGGCACCCATCTCAGTCTCCACCTGAGAAGAGCAGTCTCTGGCATTGAGGCCGAACCTTTGGCACCCAAGGCACCCACCTCAGTCTCCACCTGAGAAGAGCAGTCTCTGGCATTGAGGCCGAACCTTTGGCACCCAAGGCACCCACCTCAGTCTCCACCTGAGAAGAGCAGTCTCTGGCATTGAGGCCGAACCTCTGCCTCTTTCAGGTTATCATTTATCGACAATGCACCATTATGGCATACAATGACTCCCCCATAACACTGTAAGGAAACACACAGGGGAATAATGAACAGGACACTATCCCGATCAGTTTGTATTCACCACAGGCGACTGAAACATTAGCACTAGATTGGACTTCTGAACAAGCGCGCCTGTCCTGCGGTGCCTGTTTAGGTTATATTGCATCCAGCGGTAACATAAATACTGGTAACCCACTCCCACAGGGATATCCTCGCGATCGAGAATGGCTACTGAGGCGATCTCTATACATCCAACATGCCCTTACGAAATTAGAATGAGCATCACGATTTTAACGCTAAGTGACCTCACCACTCCGAACTAACATTATGCCCAGCCTCACATATATTATACGGTATACCCAACATCATGCTTAATTGTATTAATTCCGATGAGATCAACCTCTCGCCTACACCTCATTTACCACAGTCTGAAGAGATCACCCCCCCCCCCCCCCCCCCCAGCACAATCTGCCTACCTAAGTTTGAATAAATCACCCTATCTCACCTCCGTATCGACTTCGAGCACCTCGAGGCCGGCCGAGGGCAGCTCTTTCCACCCGATCACCTCCACCGGCGCGCTGGGGGTGGCCTTCTGTACGGGCCGGCCTGCGTCATCAAACATGGCACGAACCCGCACCCAGGATCCGCCGGCCACCAGCACGGAGCCTCGCCGCAGCGTTCCCCGCTGTACCAGGATAGTGCTGAGACGGCTGCAACACAGGTAGATACGACCGGACGATTATTCCCCAACTGCAGCGTCTTGATTACGCCATTTCTATTTGGCATTCCAAAGTCGGCCTACACAACACATTTCCCGCATCATGTCTCGCTATACATTATTTCAGCAATATGTACTCACTATTGTTTATCGAAGCACGATCAGTATATTGACAGACTGATAACATATTCTACACGCATAACCATTTCAATGTAAAAAAGTTGTTAACAATGATCATTTGTGCTAATAATATAATCTGTGTTAATAATATAATTTGTGCTAATAATTATACAAATGATCATTTTTGAACAACTTTTTTTACAATGAAAAAGTTGCTAAACTTTCTCCAACTCATAGCAAACATAACCATTTCGTCCCTGTTTACGATATTACCGTATCATTATTGATGTCCATTCTGACAAATAGTCTAACATTTAGCAGCACCAATGCCATCGCGCGCCGGCGGCCCGACACAGCTGCTGCTGCTACACACTCACCCTCGCTTAGAGTCTGTGCGGCTTTCTAGGACGACACCCTCGACCAGTCCGGTGCGCTCCGCCCTGCAGCACCAGGTCAGGTCAGGTCAGGTCAGGTCGGGTCAGGTCAGTTCAGGTCGGGTCAGGTCAGGTCAGGTCAGGTCAGGTCAGGTCAGGTCAGTTCAGGTCAGGTTGGGTCAGGTCAGGTCGGATCAGTTCAGTTCAGTTCAGGTCAGTTCAGGTCAGTTCAGGTCAGTTCAGGTCAGTTCAGGTCAGTTCAGGTCAGGTCAGGTCAGTTCAGGTCAGTTCAGTTCAGGTCAGTTCAGGTCAGTTCAGGTCAGTTCAGGTCAGTTCAGGTCAGGTCAGGTCAGGTCAGTTCAGGTCAGTTCAGGTCAGTTCAGGTCAGTTCAGGTCAGGTCAGGTCAGGTCAGGTCGGGTCGGGTCGGGTCGGGTCGGGTCGGGTCGGGTCGGGTCAGTTCAGGTCAGGGCGGAAGATATATTAGCATCGGGGCGCGCATTTCGTGTCATACCAATGGCTATTATAAAGTATGCAACATGTAACACAATATGTAACACACGTGAAAAGCGCCACAGCATCGCGCTCAAATATAAAACGTGCTAGCTATTATTAGGTTAATATCATTATCAAATACTCAAACCAAAGTAAGTATTTATTATATATATGAGATGTACCTAAAACCAAATAAAATCACTTTTTTGTCTCGCTTAAAACAAACTGGAGGTAGCAGACAACACAACTTTGAACGCAAGCACATCGCCGCCCGGCGTTGCAGTCTCTCCATTGGCCGCGCAGCGTTGGCCGGCCCGCTAACACCAGGCGACGGGCGGCGGACGGGCGGAAATAACAATTTTCGAGAAATAGTATTAGCCTATGCGTTTGAATGTCAATTCAGATGATTACTGGGGTAATCTGGGCCGTGGATTGCATCTGTGTTGTTTTCAAGTTAATCCTCCCAACGGGTCCAAAGTTACAACCTCACGAACCGTCTGCACTCCTCCACTTGGCCCGTAGACATTTTATCTAGTTCCGCATGGAACAAACGCTAACGTTTGACGAGATAAATTTTGCACATCCGTGGGCAAACAGTGCACAAGATCGACTCGGATGGCGTTGAGCACCATAACCGAGGCTCGCCGTTCCACTGTGCCACTCAAACATGTCCTACAAGTGCTGGGGTACCCGACGGGCGCGCCAGAACCCCGTATTTGTCCAAAGTCCGCGTGACACCGGCTACGCTCCGGCACCAAAACAGACCATTCAAGCTGCGCAAACGACGCGGTGCTGGGGACAGCGTCCGTCGATCTTGTGCACTGTTTGCCCACGGATGTGCAAAATTTATCTCGACAAACGTTAGCGTTTGTTCCATGCGGAACTAGATAAAATGTCTACGGGCCAAGTGGAGGAGTGCAGACGGTTCGTGAGGTTGTAACTTTGGACCCGTTGGGAGGATTAACTTGAAAACAACACAGATGCAATCTACGGTCCAGATTACCCCAGTAATCATCTGAATTGACATTAAAACGCATAGGCTAGTACTATTTCTAGACAAATTGTAATTTCCGCCCGGCCGCCGCCTGGTGTTAGCGTGCCAGCCGAAGCCGCGCGGCCAATGGAGAGACTGCAACGCCGGGCGGCGATGTGTTTGCGTTCAAAGATGTGCTGTCTGCTACCTCCAGTTTGCTTAAATCGAAGACAAATCATGACACATTATTTACTTTTAAGCATCCCTCCGTGTTTCCTGCCTATGGTCGTCTGTATCTGTGATAGGCGACACACCCTACTGTGTAGTGTATAGTGTATATCTGAGTCTGACCTGAGGTCCAGCAGTTCGGCCAGCGTCAGGATCGTCTCCTTGAGGTCGATGAGGCCGTCGCCGCGGAGTGCTGAGATCTCCACCGCCTGTACCTCTCCGCCCATCTCCTCCAGCTGGACTCCAGCCTCGAGAAGAGACCGTTTGGTGGCCGCCTGGTACCGACAGAGTAGCGTGCGTCAGTCCAACGGCATGGGACGCTTATATAATATATATATATCTATATATCTATATATCTATATATCTATATATCTATATATCTATATATCTATATATCTATATATCTATATATCTATATATCTATATATCTATATATCTATATATCTATATATCTATATATCTATATATCTATATATCTATATATCTATATATCTATATATCTATATATCTATATATCTATATATCTATATATCTATATATCTATATATCTATATATCTATATATCTATATATCTATATATCTATATATCTATATATCTATATATCTATATATCTATATATCTATATATCTATATATCTATATATCTATATATCTATATATCTATATATCTATATATCTATATATCTATATATCTATATATCTATATATCTATATATCTATATATCTATATATCTATATATCTATATATCTATATATCTATATATCTATATATCTATATATCTATATATCTATATATCTATATATCTATATATCTATATATCTATATATCTATATATCTATATATCTATATATCTATATATCTATATATCTATATATCTATATATCTATATATCTATATATCTATATATCTATATATCTATATATCTATATATCTATATATCTATATATCTATATATCTATATATCTATATATCTATATATCTATATATCTATATATCTATATATCTATATATCTATATATCTATATATCTATATATCTATATATCTATATATCTATATATCTATATATCTATATATCTATATATCTATATATCTATATATCTATATATCTATATATCTATATATCTATATATCTATATATCTATATATCTATATATCTATATATCTATATATCTATATATCTATATATCTATATATCTATATATCTATATATCTATATATCTATATATCTATATATCTATATATCTATATATCTATATATCTATATATCTATATATCTATATATCTATATATCTATATATCTATATATCTATATATCTATATATCTATATATCTATATATCTATATATCTATATATCTATATATCTATATATCTATATATCTATATATCTATATATCTATATATCTATATATCTATATATCTATATATCTATATATCTATATATCTATATATCTATATATCTATATATCTATATATCTATATATCTATATATCTATATATCTATATATCTATATATCTATATATCTATATATCTATATATCTATATATCTATATATCTATATATCTATATATCTATATATCTATATATCTATATATCTATATATCTATATATCTATATATCTATATATCTATATATCTATATATCTATATATCTATATATCTATATATCTATATATCTATATATCTATATATCTATATATCTATATATCTATATATCTATATATCTATATATCTATATATCTATATATCTATATATCTATATATCTATATATCTATATATCTATATATCTATATATCTATATATCTATATATCTATATATCTATATATCTATATATCTATATATCTATATATCTATATATCTATATATCTATATATCTATATATCTATATATCTATATATCTATATATCTATATATCTATATATCTATATATCTATATATCTATATATCTATATATCTATATATCTATATATCTATATATCTATATATCTATATATCTATATATCTATATATCTATATATCTATATATCTATATATCTATATATCTATATATCTATATATCTATATATCTATATATCTATATATCTATATATCTATATATCTATATATCTATATATCTATATATCTATATATCTATATATCTATATATCTATATATCTATTATCTATATATCTATATATCTATATATCTATGTATCTATATATCTATGTATCTATTATCTATATATCTATATATCTATATATCTATGTATCTATGTATCTATGTATCTATGTATCTATGTATCTATGTATCTATGTATCTATGTATCTATGTATCTATATATCTATGTATCTATGTATCTATGTATCTATGTATCTATGTATCTATTTATCTATGTATCTATGTATCTATGTATCTATGTATCTATGTATCTCTATGTATCTATGTATCTATGTATCTATGTATCTATGTATCTATGTATCTATGTATCTATGTATCTATGTATCTATGTATCTATGTATCTATGTATCTATGTATCTATGTATCTATGTATCTATGTATCTATGTATCTATGTATCTATGTATCTATGTATCTATGTATCTATGTATCTATGTATCTATGTATCTATGTATCTATGTATCTATGTATCTATGTATCTATGTATCTATGTATCTATGTATCTATGTATCTATGTATCTATGTATCTATGTATCTATGTATCTATGTATCTATGTATCTATGTATCTATGTATCTATGTATCTATGTATCTATGTATCTATGTATCTATGTATCTATGTATCTATGTATCTATGTATCTATGTATCTATGTATCTATGTATCTATGTATCTATGTATCTATGTATCTATGTATCTATGTATCTATGTATCTATGTATCTATGTATCTATGTATCTATGTATCTATGTATCTATGTATCTATGTATCTATGTATCTATGTATCTATGTATCTATGTATCTATGTATCTATGTATCTATGTATCTATGTATCTATGTATCTATGTATCTATGTATCTATGTATCTATGTATCTATGTATCTATGTATCTATGTATCTATGTATCTATGTATCTATGTATCTATGTATCTATGTTCTATGTATCTATGTATCTATGTATCTATGTATCTATGTATCTATGTATCTATGTATCTATGTATCTATGTATCTATGTATCTATGTATCTATGTATCTATGTATCTATGTATCTATGTATCTATGTATCTATGTATCTATGTATCTATGTATCTATGTATCTATGTATCTATGTATCTATGTATCTATGTATCTATGTATCTATGTATCTATGTATCTATGTATCTATGTATCTATGTATCTATGTATCTATGTATCTATGTATCTATGTATCTATGTATCTATGTATCTATGTATCTATGTATCTATGTATCTATGTATCTATGTATCTATGTATCTATGTATCTATGTATCTATGTATCTATGTATCTATGTATCTATGTATCTATGTATCTATGTATCTATGTATCTATGTATCTATGTATCTATGTATCTATGTATCTATGTATCTATGTATCTATGTATCTATGTATCTATGTATCTATGTATCTATGTATCTATGTATCTATGTATCTATGTATCTATGTATCTATGTATCTATGTATCTATGTATCTATGTATCTATGTATCTATGTATCTATGTATCTATGTATCTATGTATCTATGTATCTATGTATCTATGTATCTATGTATCTATGTATCTATGTATCTATGTATCTATGTATCTATGTATCTATGTATCTATGTATCTATGTATCTATGTATCTATGTATCTATGTATCTATGTATCTATGTATCTATGTATCTATGTATCTATGTATCTATGTATCTATGTATCTATGTATCTATGTATCTATGTATCTATGTATCTATGTATCTATGTATCTATGTATCTATGTATCTATGTATCTACTATGTATCTATGTATCTATGTATCTATGTATCTATGTATCTATGTATCTATGTATCTATGTATCTATGTATCTATGTATCTATGTATCTATGTATCTATGTATCTATGTATCTATGTATCTATGTATCTATGTATCTATGTATCTATGTATCTATGTATCTATGTATCTATGTATCTATGTATCTATGTATCTATGTATCTATGTATCTATGTATCTATGTATCTATGTATCTATGTATCTATGTATCTATGTATCTATGTATCTATGTATCTATGTATCTATGTATCTATGTATCTATGTATCTATGTATCTATGTATCTATGTATCTATGTATCTATGTATCTATGTATCTATGTATCTATGTATCTATGTATCTATGTATCTATGTATCTATGTATCTATGTATCTATGTATCTATGTATCTATGTATCTATGTATCTATGTATCTATGTATCTATCTATGTATCTATGTATCTATGTATCTATGTATCTATGTATCTATGTATCTATGTATCTATGTATCTATGTATCTATGTATCTATGTATCTATGTATCTATGTATCTATGTATCTATGTATCTATGTATCTATGTATCTATGTATCTATGTATCTATGTATCTATGTATCTATGTATCTATGTATCTATGTATCTATGTATCTATGTATCTATGTATCTATGTATCTATGTATCTATGTATCTATGTATCTATGTATCTATGTATCTATGTATCTATGTATCTATGTATCTATGTATCTATGTATCTATGTATCTATGTATCTATGTATCTATGTATCTATGTATCTATGTATCTATGTATCTATGTATCTATGTATCTATGTATCTATGTATCTATGTATCTATGTATCTATGTATCTATGTATCTATGTATCTATGTATCTATGTATCTATGTATCTATGTATCTATGTATCTATGTATCTATGTATCTATGTATCTATGTATCTATGTATCTATGTATCTATGTATCTATGTATCTATGTATCTATGTATCTATGTATCTATGTATCTATGTATCTATGTATCTATGTATCTATGTATCTATGTATCTATGTATCTATGTATCTATGTATCTATGTATCTATGTATCTATGTATCTATGTATCTATGTATCTATGTATCTATGTATCTATGTATCTATGTATCTATGTATCTATGTATCTATGTATCTATGTATCTATGTATCTATGTATCTATGTATCTATGTATCTATGTATCTATGTATCTATGTATCTATGTATCTATGTATCTATGTATCTATGTATCTATGTATCTATGTATCTATGTATCTATGTATCTATGTATCTATGTATCTATGTATCTATGTATCTATGTATCTATGTATCTATGTATCTATGTATCTATGTATCTATGTATCTATGTATCTATGTATCTATGTATCTATGTATCTATGTATCTATGTATCTATGTATCTATGTATCTATGTATCTATGTATCTATGTATCTATGTATCTATGTATCTATGTATCTATGTATCTATGTATCTATGTATCTATGTATCTATGTATCTATGTATCTATGTATCTATGTATCTATGTATCTATGTATCTATGTATCTATGTATCTATGTATCTATGTATCTATGTATCTATGTATCTATGTATCTATGTATCTATGTATCTATGTATCTATGTATCTATGTATCTATGTATCTATGTATCTATGTATCTATGTATCTATGTATCTATGTATCTATGTATCTATGTATCTATGTATCTATGTATCTATGTATCTATGTATCTATGTATCTATGTATCTATGTATCTATGTATCTATGTATCTATGTATCTATGTATCTATGTATCTATGTATCTATGTATCTATGTATCTATGTATCTATGTATCTATGTATCTATGTATCTATGTATCTATGTATCTATGTATCTATGTATCTATGTATCTATGTATCTATGTATCTATGTATCTATGTATCTATGTATCTATGTATCTATGTATCTATGTATCTATGTATCTATGTATCTATGTATCTATGTATCTATGTATCTATGTATCTATGTATCTATGTATCTATGTATCTATGTATCTATGTATCTATGTATCTATGTATCTATGTATCTATGTATCTATGTATCTATGTATCTATGTAT